>JAFEMH010003844.1:0-242353 GCA_022495995.1 Adenophora triphylla var. japonica
ATTTTTGCCCTCCACTCCGGCCTCTTCAGCACCATACTTTCATCCACTCCAAGTAAACTTATATCATTTTATATCACTTTAATCCAAGTTTGTTTGGGTCTTCCCCTACCCCTCGTCATTTTATCATTTCTCCACTGTTCCGGCCTCCTGATCGGTGCATCACTCGGTCTCCTTCTCACATGTCCAAACCACCTCAGACAATTTTCCCTCATATAGCATGGTAGCCAATAATATAATTAAATCTAGCATGCAATTTCAATCATAATCATGGCAAGACAGGGCTCTGATACCACTGTTGGGTTTTCGGGTTACAAACACAGCGGAAAATTTAACAAAGAACATCAAAACCCTAGCCCTTAGATCCGTCTAGCATGAAGAGATTAGAAAATCATGAAATAGAATTACATACCTTGAATGCGATTTGGTTTGTCAAAATAGATCTCAAAATTCAAGCCTTGGAATTATGATATCTAATCGGATCTTCTTCTTCCTTGTTCAACCTTGGTGATGAAATCAACAATGGAGATCTTTAAGCTTTAGGAGATAAAGCAACCTCCCTCTAATGGTTATACACACGCGAACGAACCAAGAACTCTTCTTGTTGGATTGCTAGATGGATAGACATCTCAGCTGGTGCCATAGCCTCAGATCCGAAGGTCAGTGCGAATGGGGTTTCCCCGATTGGCCCACGGGTGGTTGTGCGAACTGCCCACAAGGCTAAGGGAAGTTCGTCCAACCATCTACCATCACTTTCTTCAAGGTTCTTGGTTATGGCTGTAAGCACCAACTTGTTGGTTGCTTTCGCTTGTCCGTTACATTGAGGTATGCTTACATATGACTTGATGTGTCTGAACCCTAGTATGTTCAGCTCTGTTGTAAATGTCTTAGAGAATTAGAGATCTTGATCTGAGATCATAGTGTGTGGAACCCCGAAGCGACACCAGATGAAGTCGTGGACAAAGTTGATTGCGTTCTCTTCTGTTATTTTGGCTAAGACTTTTGCTTCTATCCATTTGGAGAAGTAATCGACTACCACGATCACGTACTTATAATTGCCTCGGGGGGGGGGGAGGGTCCGATGATATCGATACCTCACATGTCAAATGGCCATATAGGTATTATGAGAGTCTGTTCTACTGTTGGAGGCCTAGGATTATCAGCATATCTCTAGTACTTGTCACACTTTTTTACGTAGGCCTGTGCGTCATCTCTCGTGTTTTGCCGATAATAGCCTAGCGTGATGATTTTGTCGGGTAAGGTTATGGCCCCCGGGTGACCACCATAGATGCCTTCGTAGACTTCTGCCAAGAGATTTTCTGTTTCCTTGGGATAGATGAACCTTAGCAGGGACTTTGTAAATGATCATCTTTACAGGATCCCGTTACACACTGCGAACCTTACTGACTTCTTCTTGATAAGTCTTGCACGTGTTTCATCCTCAGGGGGTTGGTCTTTTTCAATGAAGTCCATGTACTCATCTATCCAATACTTCTCCTCCTGTGCTAGGAGCATCACTCATAGTCTTTCGTAGGCGGAGTTACGGCAAGGACTATGAGTGGGTTAGAATCAGGATCTGCTACAACAATAGTTGCCAGTTTAGTTAGAACATCTTCCACTTGATTATCCTCCTGGCCTATTTGACTTATTTTAAAAAAAATACAGCTTTTTTGTTATGCATAGGATGAGGTTTTTATACTTTTTAAGTATGGGGTGTTGAGTGTTATACTCCCCCTTTATCTGTTTGACTACGAGCTGGGAGTCACAGAAGGCAGAGATCTTGGTTTCTCCGTAGAAGGAAGCCAACTCTATGCCAAATATCAGAGCCTCGTACACTGCTTGACTATTGCAAGCAGGGAATTTAAATCTGATTATATGCTTGAAGGTGTGCTCTCCATCGGGACTTGCTAGTACAATTCCAGCTCCGCTTCTTTCTTTGGTGGCTAATTCATCTGTGTATATGACCCATCAGTTGTATGGGAGCTCGATGGTCGGTTCTTCCCCTGCAAGTTTCTTGCGCTTACGGGAGGTGCGGTCGTGCTCACCTATAAAGGCAGTTTCAACCATAAAATCAACCAGAGGCTTTTCTAGGAGCATCTTTCTAGGTTGGTATCTGATATCAAATTCAGTGAGTTTGATAGACCATTTAAGGAGACGTCCTGAGCAGTCCAACTTATGCAAGATTTTCTTCAGGCGCGCATTGGTATACACAGTTATGGGATGTGCAGAAAAGTATGCTCGTAGCTTTCTTGTCGCTATGACTAAGGCGTAGGCTATCTTCTCCGCGTTGAAGTATCTGATCTCCACAACTGACAATGCCTTGGAGACATAATAGATAGGTTTTTGAATGGTTCCTTCATTCCAGACTAGCACCGCAGCAATGGCGTGGTCCGTGGCTGCTAGGAAGACGTATAGCATCTCTTCAGCAACAGGGTTTCTCAATAAAGGAGGGGATCCCAAGTACTCCTTCAACTATTTGAATGTTTTTGAGCATTCAGATGTCCAGGATAAGCTCTTGGTCCCCTTCAAGACTTTGAAAAAAGGCAGCGATTTTTCGCAAACTATGCAATAAATCTCCTAGGTCGCTATTCTTTTCGTTCGGCCTTTCAACCTCCTTGATCTTTGGTAGGTTCTTTTTATGTCTATTACGGCTTTTTATTTTCTCCAGGTTCGCCTCAATCCCTCTTTGTGATACCATAAAGCCTAGGAACTTCCTGGCCGTCACCCCGAACACACACAGTTCTTACTTGGATTCAATTTCATGATGTTAGCACGTAGGTTGTAAAAATTTTCCTCCAAGTCTGGGCGTGGACTCGCCACTCCTAGTATTGATGACCATGTCATCTATGTAGGCTTCCATGTTACGGTCTATCTTCTCCCCGAATACTTTGTTGACCATGCGCTGGTAGGTTGGGCCTGCATTTTTTAGCCCGAAGGGCATCATGGTGTAACAATAAATACCTCCAGCTACCTGAAATGTTGTCTTCTCAATATCTTCATCGGACATTTTTATCTGGTGATAACCAGAGTAGGCGTCTAGGAAGCTGAGGGTTCTGTGTCTAGCAATGGAGTCTACCAGTTTGTCAATTCTGAGGAGAGGGTAATTGTCTTTCGGGCAAGCTTTATTGAGATTCGTGAAGTCTACACACATTCGCCACTTCCCGTTTTGTTTCTTAGCCATCACCATGTTGGCCAACCAAATAGGATAGGTTGCCTCTCTGATGATTCCTCCACTTAGCAGATTCGATACTTCCTTATTGATCGCATCGTTCATATCGTTTGCAAAAATTCTCCTTGTTTGCCTGATAGGTTTAGCAGACGGATCAACTTCAAACTTTTAGACAACCACTTCTTCCTTTATTCCTCTCATATCCTCGACCTTCCAGGCAAAGACATCTAGATTATTTTTCAGGAGGGTGATAATTTCTTCCCTTTCTTCCGGGGAGAGTTGGCCCCCGATTTTTATTTTTTGCTCTGGGTAGTCAGGATTGAGTATGATTTCTTACAACTCATCTACGGGCTCCATTTCCAGACCATCTCGAAACTGCAAGGTTTCAATGATTATCTCTCTAAGCCTTCTACCTTCCTCACCTTTTATGTCTAGGTTCTTCATTTCAACTACTTCGTTACGTTTGACAGCTCTCTTTGTCTTAAGTCAGGGTTGGCCCCCGAGTTCTGGCCGCTGACGAGATGAGGGGCTATATCCGAGAAGGACAGAACTGCATCATTGTCTTCGTGGATATCTAGAATAATGTGCTCCTCATCCTCTACTTCAAAAATCAGGTTCAACCTAGAATTGGTGGTGGTAGTCTTTACAGACTTAAAGATTTTCAGATTTTCGTCTGGTGTGTCTACCTCCACCTTTCTATATGTTTTTCTGCTCATTATTACATGCTCCAAGAAGACCTTGGGGGTCGCCCTCACGCATCCTTCCGGCGGGAGTGGAAAATTTAACTCGTTGGTGGAGGGAGGGGGCAGGTTACCAACCCAAGTTTGCCTTGACTTGTAATGCCTATGATGGTATGGTAGTCACTTGTCAGGTCCATGACCATGAATATTAATGTGGCCTCTGCTCGAAAGGCATGTTCACCTACTTCCAGTAATAAGTCAATTGTCCCCATGGCACTTACTTTATGGTTAGTGAAGCCTTCTATTCTTCCAGAGTACGGTTCCAGCATGCTATCTTTCAGGTTCATCTTCTGAAAAGTAGAATAGTATAGAATGTCTCTGGAGGTCCCCGAGTCTATGAGGAGCCTTTCTGATTCACAATTATTCCATTGATCACCAAGGGTTGTTCGCGAGCCGCGTGACTTCCGGCTAGCTCATTGGGGGAGAAACTGATGACTTCCTCCTCTTTATGAATCCAGGCGGGGATGTGATAGACCTTACTTAGCTCATGTATCTGGCTTTCAATTTTTTATTGGAGATGGTCTCCTCCCTTATAATATGGAACTTGGCTCTAGGAGGCCTGTCTTCCTTTTCATCATCTTTGTCATCATCATCGTCATCCTTTCTTTTTCGCTTATCATAACGTAGCGATCAAGTTCTCCCTCGTCTACCCATCTTTGAATCATTCTCTTGAGGGAGATGCCATTCTCCATGTCGTGCCCGTGATCTTTGTGAAAGGCACAAAACTTAGAGTTGTCACGGATGTACTTTGTTCTTTCATTAAGTGTTCGGGGACTTGGCAGATTCACCAACTGCATGATCTCCGTGATTGGTTTGGTGAAGGGGTAATAACCTCGTCCTTTTTAGTAGCCCGAGTTCTATTCTTCCCCTTATAGTTACTTCCATTCGAAGCCTGGTTAGTGCCAGTTGCGTCTGACTCTGGTTTCTCAGACCTCTTCTTACTTTTCTCTTCTTCCATAGATATGGCATAAGCCACATTGTACAGATCGGACTTTGACTTAGGCTCTCTGGCAGAAAGTTCATAGATCAATTGTCCGGATCTCAGTCTAGAGTTAAAGCAAACAATCACCTCCCGGTCAGTTAGGCTTTCCTCTACCTGGTCAGCCATGGTTCTGAATCGATTATAATAACTCAGAGTTGTTTCGTTCTTCCCTTGCTCAATGTTAGCAAGATCTGTCAATCTTTTCTTTCTCTTTCCCGTTGTAGCAAAGTGGTCCAGGAATCTCATCCTCATGATTTTCCAGTTGTCGATACTTCCCTTCTTTTGCTCGCAAAACCAGGACAAAGCTGTTACGGAGAAGGTACTCGCAAAAGCCTTGCAGAGTATATCATCTGCCTTGGTGAGGAGGGCCATGGTAGACTCAAAGCTTTGCACATGATCTCGTACATCCGTGGTTCCGGCATATTTTTTGAAACTGGGAATTTTGAGAGCAGGATTGGGAGGTAGATCATTAATCTACTGGGAGAAAGGACAAGTGGCACTGGTATCATCGTCGTCCACTTCCTTTCTCCCCATTTCCATTTCATCTAGTCTCTTTTTCAAGAGGAGAATATCTCTTGCATCAATTTGCGAGCAAAAGTGAGAACTACGGTGGGTCCTTTCTTTTTCTCTGTGCCCATTCACTCGGCTTTGTTACTCATGTTGCTAGTGATTATCCCCATGGCCTGATGGTGCTCTGCCATTCACTGGCCTGAAATGACGAGTATGAGTTTTGTCCCTTCTTGGTGCTATTTCTAGACGGGGAGGAGACCTGTGACGAGGAGAGCCCTTATGCCGAGGAGGGATCCTAGGTCGAGCATGACTCATATGCTGAGGAGAGGGATTATGCCAAGTAGGTCTTTTTTTGCCTTGCATGACTAAGTCTTGCTCTCAAGTCTGCAGAATTAACCTGCTGCTCCCTTTGGTGGTTCAACTAACTTCTCAAGTTTACCTCGTTTCTTGTGTTACCATGCACAGGTGCCTTATGACGAGGAGGGACATATTGAGGGTTTTGCTTGGATCTACCAGTAGTACCATAATGAGGGGGATTTTGGCCAGGAGGAAGATTTTCTCTATTCACCCGACTACCACGCCTGTCAACATGAATTTCCCCTCCAAGGGAATTTCCAGTACTCGTAGGTGTAAGTACCCCAATCCGGACCGCTCTCCATCCGAGCATACGGGAAACATCGAGGACTCACGCATTCATGATCCCAAAGACCCGTAACGTCCAAAAGGCCCAAAATCACCAGCCAAACCAAGGGAGGACCTTTCAAGAATAAAAGGGGCCTCAAGGACTTAACAGGAATAACAAAATATGGCCAGTTGACATAGTGGTCTGTACGGACCACTTTGCAAAGTAAGAATGGTTCGTACGGATACTTTACTTCAACACGCCAAAATGATGAAAATATCCCCTTAAAGTCCACAATATTCCCTGAAATCCAGGAAAACCAAAAAATTGTAATTGCTCAATTGTCAGCATGGACCACTTTGCAATTTTTTGGGGCCTATAAATAAAGGGATCCCCCTCCCATTTCATTCACACCTCCCTTCTCTCCTCTCTTCCCCCAGCCTCCAGGCACACTCCTAAGGCGTCCCGGCCTCTTTCGAGCCTTCCCGAGGTGCTCCAAAGCCCTCCCGAGGCGCTTCGAAGTCCTCTCGAAGCGATTTCGGTCGAATCTCGGTCCTTCCTTAGGCATCCCAGCCGTCCCGAGGCATCCTGAGACATCCCGAAGCTCTGTCGGCACATACCGGTCCCTCCCGAAGCATCCCGAAGCTCTGCCGGCCCATACTGGTCCATCTCGAAGCATTCCAAATCCTTCCCGAAGCATCCCGAATCTCTGCCGGCACCTACCGATCCATCCCAAAGCATTCCAAAGCCATCCCGAGGCATCCCGAAGCTCTTTCGGCACATACTGGGCCATCAAGAAGCATTCCGAAACTCTGCCGGCACATACCGATCCATCTCGAGGCAATCCCGGTCCGTCCTAATCGACCCCCGACATCCCAAAACACTATTCACACTCAATCAAACACATTCCCCCGCGGAAGATAGACACAAACAAACATTGGTAAGGCCTCCTTCCAAATCTCATTTAACTACTTTAATTTAAATATTTTTGTTTAAATATAAGCATCATTTGCAATGTAGACATTATTTTCAAAATTCATTTTTAAAAGTACACACACACACAACATTTAAAGAAAGAAGGGTATCGAAAGACTCGTGTATACGAGGTGACTTGGGTGAGCTCAACTATCTCTTCATGAGGCGTAACCTGACCTCCGAACTCAAAAATCTCATCAGACAACAAAACAAAACAAAAACAAAGCCTTTTCTCAATGTTTTGGCACAATCAAAATGGTGTGCCGACTCCAAACGAAACACAGCACGGCCGCGCAGCGCTAGATGACCGTCCGGCCACGGATCGGGTAATTTCAGTAAGCCTCATGAATTCAACCAGGGATTGTTTAGGATCCAATTGTAGCAAGATATTTTGTGTTTCATAAATGCGTTGCAGAGTTTCCATTTGTTGATGCAAGAGAGTTCTGCGATCAACTTGTGGGGGGAAGCCCAAGTGCCCCCTTGGGCGGCATTCCTCCCAGTCTGGCTGCCAGCAGGCCTTTCTCGGCGCCAATGACGAATAGGATTTAGCATTATTACCTCGATTACTGGCTATACCCTAAAACACAGATTCATTCATAGGGGTGGCAGCCCATCAATCAATAGTGGAGGAGGTGGAAGTTCTCCATTGACAAGAGGAAAAGCAGTCCTAGCGTTGCCATGAATCTCCTCTACAAGAATATTATCTAGATCAGGAGTGATACTAGCAGTATGTTCTTCTTTCATTAGAATTAGGAGAACGGAGTAGAATTTTCTGGCTATTCAAAAGGTCAGAAACGATCGTTTCCCGGCAATGGAACCAAATCGATGATGCCAAAAATGTTCGGATCAGCCCAAATCCAGCGGCAGGTTGTATCATGTATGTTTGAATAGCCTGAAAAAGATGAACAAACGTAAACTAAGCTGTGGCTTCATCGGCGAAGGCCCTACGGTGTGAGAGTAAGTATTTGTGTGATATAGAGAAAAATCAATTGACAAGAGTTTAGAATCAAAAGATACCTTAACAAAATATGTGAATTATGACTTGTATTTATAGGTGTATGATGTAGAGTCAATCTTTGATTAGTAAGTTATGTGTGAGGAGGTTATAATCCTAGTTGAATTATAACTACCCACAATCCTTGTTTGAGTAGGACTAGTATTGCCTTCTGTCCGTATGCCTAAGAGGCATGCTCCTCGTCATATAAACTTGGTCGATATGATAAATGCCGAGAAAGAGGGGAGCAAAGGTAGGGAAGCCCGTTTCCTTTTCCTAGATGATGACCGAGTAGGGTCTACTCGTGTTTTGGTGATGCCCTTGTCGACTTTGTTGGTGCCTTGGTCGACATATGAGAGGTGCCTTGTCCGCATACAAGAATTTCGTGTCTTAGTCATTGTCCGCTCTGCTATTTCTAGGTCGACATAGTGGGAAATGACGAGTAGACATGGCGAGCATATATAGGAAATGCCCACTCCCTATTTTGTATTTGAGACTTACTCCTTCCGTCCCACAAAACATTACTCCTTTACCGTTGAGAACGGAAAATAAGGAATAATGTTATTAAAGTATGTGTTGTGAGTGGGAGGAGAGAGAATGAGCGGAGAGAATAGTAAATTTGAAAAGTGTTATGAGTATGACAAGTGGGTCCCATGAATAAAGAAGTATTAAAAAATTTCCTTTTTAGGAAAGTGGGACTTTAAAGTGGGACGCCCAAAATAGTAAAATGGGTAATGTTTTATGGGACGGAAGGAGTATATGGATTATATTTGATGAAGGTTTAATTTAGATCATTGAATTTAAGATTGTCATACAATTTGCGGACTACACGCAACTCAAATTCCTAGGTTTAAACAAGAAACATGAAATGGAACTTCTTATGGATGATGAAACTATTTTAGGAGAAGTCCTTTTTTAAGTACAAGGATTGTTTGTTAACAAATACAAAGATTCTAACAACTGCCATTATCATAGAATGAGGATCACTTGGTAAAAACTCAACTTCATCCAATTACAACTGCCATTCATGAAAATCAATAATCCAGAACTAAATTTAATTTTGCAATACATACTTCAGATTAACAGTTGATTCAATTCTCAAATGTGACTCGGGTTTCTTCAGATCGACAGAGTCGTGTTTAGTAGAGGTAGCATAGATCTGTATTTGTGCAGTTGTGCTGAAACAAACTCATCCTCCAATTATTTCTGAAGCTTCTGTCTTTCAATCTCTTTATAGAAAGCCACACAAAAATACCAGCATTCCAAAAAAAACAGAGGGCAAGGTGAAAAAAGAGACAGAGAAACAGAAAATGGGTCAAGTTTCTTCTTGAGCTGGTGGATCAATCAATCTCACAGTACGAGGAAGCATAAACTCTGTGAAGATTGGATAATGAGAAGATGGATAAAACCCATCAATGTTATCACTGACAACTTCTGATGAGACGGGTATCAGAGATCTGCCTCTAAAGAGGATCCAGTCTACGTGTAAATCCTGAGTTTGACGATCCCAGCAGAGGCAAAGTGCCCGGAAAATCAACTTGAGAAATTCAACAGCACCTTGTTTGTCACCTGATGAAATTTGGAGGGACTAAAAACTTAGGACATGCTACCTCTATCCCAAAATGAATGACCGAACAAAATTCAGATTTACTCTTGATCAAGAGCAAATTTGAAATTTTTTTGTTCATTCATTTTGGGACGGAGGGAGTAGTAATAGCTTTTATCAGCTCCGTATTTTGAGAGTGGAAAATTTTTGAAGGAAAGGAAGTAACCTTTGAAGCCATGATATGTGCGTATGAGAGAGACATTTTTTCTTACACGAGCATTGGGCCATGCATCTCTCATGTCACCTACAACTCCGTGCTCTCTAGAAGACGAAGCAGTTTATAACAGGAAAATGTCAGTAGCTATTTCAGGTGCAGAGACATGGAAGCTTTGCAAACATTTCTTTATTTACAAATATAAACAGAAGGCTCCTTTATCCTTTCGCTCATTGAACAACAAAAGAGAGAATATTTTTCCAGTTCCTTGGACCCTTGGGCTAGGAATTTAGACAAAGCATGGTGTGGTAGATAGACATTTTATCGTGTGCCTACTTTTACTAAACTATGATAACATCTCACTTCTCTTTTCCTTTTATTAGCTCAAACTACAGAAACCACAGGGCTAGATGGCTTACATCAGAACACACTTCATCTACCAATAATGAAATCGACAATGAATCGACAAACCACAGACTACAACAACTTCAATCACGAAAAATAAGCCACAGATTATTCCTCTTTGCTGAACCATTGCCACAAAGTAAGATTTCTCATCTAGTTGTGTGTTTGAGTGTGTATATGTTGTCTAATTGTCTTTATCATGTAATTTATAGTTGCTTCAGAACAAGTGATTTGAATTTTCAATCACACACACACACACACACAAAAATAAAAAAAACAGCACTGAAAGTAATCCGGGAAGATTTAACTTAATTAATAGAACTGTAATTGGTTCACTGGAAAGACATTAAGTTGAAGTTGATGCTTGGTAGTGCTTGCATTGTCATGATAAAATGAACTAATGGATAAAGAAACAACATACCACCTCTGTCCCAAAATGAATGTCCATTTTCTTTTCAAATTTGCTATTGACCAAGAGCACGTTTGATTTTTTATTTATTTTTGTACATTTCATTTTGGGACAGAGGGAGTACTATAGAAGCTAATTGTAACTCAGAGAGAGAGAGAGTTGAAGAATGAATGGTCCGGAGTATTTGGAATCATGAGCAATATGTTGAGATGGGTAAAATTACCTTGATCTCCCAAGAAGAAAACGTCCTGTGGTTGACTCTTTTTGTGTATTAAATCCACCACAATATACAACAGGCAAGCTAGGAGGTAATGATGCAATATGCTGCCATGTAAGTAAAGCACTTCGCCTACGAGCACGAGGACTGACCTCATCCATGTTTGTATTTACTATCTGAAAGGAAAAACCAGGCGGCTCAACTCCTTTCAATTGAAATGTGTACACATTTCGTCAAGGAAAATTATTGCACAACAACAATAATGTTACTTGCAAAAAAACAAAATGACTGGCCAAATGATTCTCCCTTCGGCCCATAGAAACAGTCATAGACACTTTGGGTTGTTTATATACATATTAAAGTTATAAATTTCTGTTGCTTTCCAGTTTTTTGTTTCTTTTCAAAAACTTAATGTTACTCTTACATTGGACAAAGAAGATAGTTTTATCGCAATTTGAAGGACATATGGAAGGCAAAATGCTCAACCGAAAAGTTTGACTTCCAGATCAGGAGTTTTTTCTTGGGGAGGAATATTGGAAATATAGCAAGTATAAAACTAAAATAGGATATCGCCCATGTTGCAATGCATGGAACTTCAGATCCCCATGATATGCTTCCAGGAACTGATGGCGACTCAGACAACCAGAAGGTTCCACCTTCTAGAAGCTCCACCTTTCATTCAATAAGAAACATATCAAGGAGGTAGAGTAAGATATGTTTTCTTGAAAATTTGATCTTTAAATCGAAAGCATATTGAAGGATTAATGTTTGTGCTACCTTTTCTTTGTCGTAAAAAATGGCGCAATGATGATCTGAAGAGTCTTCAGATCCTTTCCTCGAAATCCCGAATTTATCATAACCTTGCATAAAGAACAGGAAGCAGAACAAAATCAATATGAGACAATTAATTGAAATTGTTCTAATGGCAGCAGATAATCTCACATACCATTTCAAGCATCGTGATAAAATAAGCTCTAACGGACATGAGACATTAAACTGTAAAGAGATCTTTATAGCATTTACTGTCCAAAACATTCCTTAAATGACATGTGAGATGCTTGATCAATGAACCGACTTTTGCCCAAAAGGTCTGAGGGTAATTGAAGAATTTGTTAAAGCTTTTCTGTTTTTCTTTCTGTAAACCTCGTCTCATGTTTTATAATACAAGAGTCCCTATTGATCTACGGCCAATCGACCAACATATGCATCGTACTTTACCCATTTGCATCAAATAATGCAACGTACTCCTTAGTGTCTAAAAAATGCAACATACTTTTTAAGTGGTTATCAAATAATGCAATCAAATTCTTTTTAACTAACGTACATCAACATTTGATAAATATTTAGTTTGTGTTAATTTCGTCACAAGGTGTTGACTATATTTAATGTCATCCATTTGTTAACTTGAAAATTGCATTATATGAAAAAAGTTATAAAAGTACGTTGTATTTTTTAGATACTAAAAACTATGTTGCATTATTTGATGCAAAGTAGTAAAGTACGTTACCTATATAAGAGTCATTTTCTCATTGAGGTACCTTGCTGGAAGTTTCCTAACCCTATCATAATACCTGTGATAACTTCTAATCAAATCACAAATATGATACACCTACCTTATCTATACATTTTGAATATTTACCCGCCAATACTCCCCCTCAAGTGGGAGCGTGAAGGTCTCGAACGCCCAACTTGGAAAGAAACTAATAAAATCGTTGGCTCCCAAAACTCTTCGTCAACATGTCCGCCAATTGTTTCGTAGTATGAACATAAGAAGTCACAATATTCTTGCTGCGAAGTTCATTTCGAACAAAGTGACAATCAATTTCAATTTGCTTAGTGCGTTCATGAAAAACAGGGTTGGCCGCGATATGCATTGCGGTCTTGCTATCACATAGAATACGCATAGGGCTGTCGTGCTTGATGCCAAAGGAAAGTAACAAACCTTTCAACCATTTTAGTTCACAAGTCGCCGCTGCTAAGGCACGATACTCGGCTTCGGCAGAAGATCGAGAAACAGTGAGTTGTTTCTTTGTCTTCCAAGCAATCAGAGAGTTCCCAAGGAAGACCAAATATCCGGTTAAGGAACGTCGGGTTAGGTGGCAGCTTGCCCAATCAGAATCGCAATAAGCGGAGAGTGTGAGATTGCAGTTAGAACGGAGTAAGATCCCGTGACCTGGATGACCCTTTAGATATCGAACCACACGGAGAGCGACTGCCCAATGATCAAGACACGGAGTTTGCATGAACTGGGCCAAGACATGAACAGCATAACTCAGTTCAGGACGGGTGATAGTTAAGTAATTAAAACGACCGATCAACCTTCTATATTTTTCGGGATCTTTCAACAGGGAACCGGTAAATAATGTAACCCGATGATTTTGTTCCATAGGGAAAGCGGAGGGTTTGGAACCCAACAACCCTACTTCAGATATAATATCCAAGGCGTACTTCCGTTGGCATAAAAACAACCCATCTTGTCCACGAGCAACTTCAATGCCCAAAAAATATTTTAATACACCAATATCTTTCATATGAAAACACTCACCAAAATAATGTTTGAAGAAGTTTATGAATGTGGTATCATTCCCCCCAATAACCAGATCATCGACATAAACTAGGACACATAAATCAATATTGGCCTTCTTATAAGTAATAACGAATGATCTGAACCTGACCGAGCAAAACCATACGGTTTGAGAGCATTTATAAGCTTGGAGAACCAACACCTTGACGCTTGTCTCAACCCATAAAGAGATTTACGAAGCTTACACACATGACTCGCAAAATTTTGGAAACCCGGAGGTAATTTCATATAAACTTCCTCGTGTAAGTCACCGTGGAGGAATGCATTATGAACGTCCATTTGTGAGAGTTCCTAGTTTCGGGCTGCAGCCACGGCCAAGAAGGTACGAATTGTGACCATCTTGGCGATGGGAGCAAATGTCTCATTATAATCAAGGCCTTCCACTTGTTTGTTGCCAATAACAACCAAACGAGCTTTATACCTTTCAATAGTACCATCAGAATTATACTTAATTTTGTATACCCACTTGCATCCAATGGCTCGCTTGTCCGAGGGTAACATCTCTAGGGACCAGGTGTCATTGTCCTCAAGGGCTCTAATTTCTTGCCTCATTGCATCCCGCCATCGTTCGTCTTTGACAGCTTCAGAATAAGAGGATGGTTCATTTCCTGTAGTAACTGCAGCTAGGAGAGCACGATGTTTGGCCGTAAATCAATCACAAGTTACGTAATTAGTTATGGGATAACAAGAACCTGAAGACAATGATGTATGAGTGACAAACGAGGAGGGATCAGATGTGCACCGAATAGTATGCATTACGTAGTCTTGAGATCGTGCGGGAAGTTGACGTTGTCTATGCCCTCGACCATACCCATTTTCTTCCTGGACCTCACTATCATTCAACAACTCGCCATCATTCATCCCTTCATCTGAAGTTGGTTCATGCCCAATGTGTAAAGTTGGCTCTGACTCTCCATCAACGTCTGTAAGAGTTGTGGCACTCCCCCTAAAGTCTGTACCAACCTCGGCCAAGGTGGGGCTAGCATCTGGTTCTGAATTTTCAGCAGTGCCATTTTCTATCCCAAATGACATATCCATCTGAGTATCGATTTCAAGTGGAGGTTCAGCCTCCCCATTAACTCGGAACAGAAAGATGGCCTCGAAAAATAAGACATCTCTAGACACAAAATATTCCTTTGTGGCCAAGTCGTACACACGCCATCACTTTTGACCATACGAGTAACCCACAAACACACTTCTGACCACGTTCAACAAATTTATCATTATCTCGGCGTTGATGATAAACATAGCACAAGCAACCAAACACCCGAAGTAAACTGAAAACGGGAGGTTTATTATGGAGAACTTCGTAAAGACATTTGTCATTGAGCACCAAAGTTGGAGTACGATTAATTAAATAACAAGCAGCTACTACGCATTCCCCAAGAATGAGATGGGAAGATGAGCTTGGAAGCGTAAGGCGCGTGCCACATTCAATATATGTCTATGCTTCCACTCAACCCGTCCATTTTGTTGTGATTTACCTACACATGATTTTTCCAAAACAATTCCATTCTCAAGAAAATATGTTTTCTGAGGACGAAGTTCTATCCCAGTCTCACTCCGAATGATCTTTACTTGCCTCCCATATTGTCTTGCAGTCATGGCACAAAAATTTCGTATAACCTGAGGCACCTCGATTTTCTCAAAAAGTAAGTACACCCACACACCACGAGAATGATCATCGACAATTGTTAAGAAATAAGTAGCACCACAAGACGAACGTGTACGATAACTTTCCCAAAGATCAACATGAATTAAATCATAACAATTGTCTGCTCTTTTATTGCTAATAGGAAAAGTGATTCGAGATTGATTCGCTCGAAGGCAAGCATCACAAACATGTTATCTAAACTATTCTTAGAACTACCTACCGAAGGAATAAACTTCAAAATCTGAAATGAAGGGTGACCTAGCCTCTTGTGCCATAATTCACAAAGACTGCGACTTTATTTGCTTGTTCGTTGCCTATTTGTTCGAAAACATATACCCCGCCGATCTGGCGCTTCTTACCTTTCGCCAAAGTCCTCTTGGTTTGGTCATGCATCACACATAACTTGTTAGCAAACGTAACAATGCAATTTAGTTGTTTTACAAGTTGAGATACAGAGATATGAGTGTGTAACGCATTTTGGGAACAAAGAGAACATCATGTATAAAAATATGTTGCCCAAGAGACAATGAACCCTTTTTCACCGTTGGAGTGCTTGCTCCATTCGGCATGCCAACTGAGCATGGTGTGATATCAATCACGTTACTCATACGTTGGATATCTCATGTCATATGGTGTGAGGCTCCCGTGTCAAGCAACCAACTACAAGTCTTACTAGCAAGTCTCTGATTTGTCGTTGTTCAAGATCCTAAGTCTCTCTGATTTGTCGTTGTTCAAGATACTCCTAAGCATGGCCAGTTGCTCATTGTTAAGTCCCAGTAAGTTCCCATTGTTTGCTGCCTTAGCCAGATGTGCATTGTATTGGTCACCTCCTGCCGTGTTAGTACGTATCTCTGCAGAGTTGGCTTGAGGAAGATTTGTGCGTGACTCACCCCGATCTCGCCCAACATTGTTTAAGCCTCCTTTACCTCGACTACTTCCCTTTCCAGTAGTTTGTGTCTTCTCTCCCCACCAATCAGGATAGCCTATCAATTTGAAACATTCCTTTGCCTCATGTCCAGTGCGCTTGTAATGGGTATATATTGCATTTTTGTCTCGCGGCTGCCCTGCCACAGTTTTTGTTCCTTGACCAAACATAACTGCGAAAGCCATAGCCTCTCCACTTTTCTTTGACTTCGTTATATCTCGAAGTCGTTCTTCCCGTACAACCATAGAGTATATGCGCATCAGGTTTGGCATAGGCTCCATGCTCAAGATACTTGACCTTACCATTCCAAATGTTGCATCGTCCAACCCCATCAAGAACTGATGGATCCTTTAAGCTTCCTGCTTCTTCACCAATTCCGCTGTAATTCCGCACTTACATCCTTTGCACTTGCACGTCGGGATGGCTTCATAGTTCCCAAGTTCGTCCCACATCATCTTGAGTTTCCCATAGTACGTCACCACGGTCTGTCCAGCTTGCTTGGAGTTGGCTATTTCCAACTTTAATTGTTGAATTCTCGGTCCATTTTCTACCGAAAATCTCTTGCTGAGATTATCTCACAACTCTTTCACAGTATCCGCATATGTTATGGTGGAGCGCAGAGTAGGCTCCACCATGTTAAATATCCATGCCACGACCATGGATGTATCCACCAGTCGTCTATCTCAATTCTCGGGCGAGTCATTACTAGGTTGGATCATGTCATGTGACGAATCGAGCTTTCGTTTGGCCGTGAGCACATTCCTCATTGAACGAGCCCATTCTTCGTAGTTCTTTCCCGTTAATTTAATGTGGGAGATTATCATCCTTGGATTGTCGGATGGATGTAGGTAGTATGGAGAAACTACTGCTACATCCTTGCCCGAGCCGCCAACAGCTTTCCCACCTTCAATTTTGTTCTCGCCCATTGTTAGGGTTCAGTTCGGGAAAGGCTACGTACCATGAAAAATTTGTTAAAGCTTTTACTGTTTTTCTTTATGTAAACCTCGTCTCATGTTTTATAATACAAGGGTCCCTATTGATCTACCTTGCTGGAAGTTTTCTAACCCTATCACAATACCTACGATAACTTTTAATCAAATCACAAATATGATACACCTACCGTATCTATACATTTTGAATATTTACCCGATAGTAATCTATAGTGAGATTAGCGATATGCGCATCGCATGCTCACATATTTAAGACTCACGCCAGTCAAGTTTTCTGTTTCTACTGATTTCCAGGAGAACTTCTCGTATGTCCACCTTTGCAGTACTCACCAGAAAGCATGTATCATATAAAAAACAGTCTCAAGTAGGCCACATACACAATTCTCAGTAGTTCATAGCCATTTCGATAAGCAATGGTTTGGCGGATTATTGTAAGTACCCAATCGAATCACGCTTAGTCAAAGTGCATAAAAGGGACTTCAAGGGGCTGATCTAGCCATAACACAAATTTCAAGGGCCTTCCGAGCATTAATTTGGTCATTCTAAATGAGGAAGGAACATTTTGGCGTTAGAAACCTCAAAAGGACCTCGTTGTAATTACAAAAACCAGAAAATATCTTATCCTGACAGCTTCTAGAAGGAGCCTGAGGCGGTTGGAATGTTTCCATGTGGCATCTTTAGGAAATTCAGGATATCTATAAATAGAGGCCTCTTATATTCATTAAGGGGGGGGGGGTGATAATTTACAAATTCTGGGGAAACTCTGCCCAAATCGATCTCACTCTCTCTCCTCAAATTTTAGCCTAAATACTTACTCTCTCTTACCCAAATCAATTCCCATGGATGCATTTGGATGATTTATTGCTAGATGAATCCCTAGTTTAATCAAAACAGACCAATCAAGATAGAAGTGAACCTCTGCTAGAAAGCAATTGGTAAATTCTCCTTCTCTCTCCCTTAAACTAGACTTATGTTGCACACACTATTGACCTAGAGAGCAAACCTCGATTGGTTGTAGCCTCTAGAGATCAATCTAAACCATCCTCATTCAATTGCGGCTTGGTTTAGATCAATTTAGTTAGGATCTACTTGTTTTGAATATTTATTGTTGTCCCATCATTTGATTCTACTTGATTTGCTATACTTGCTCTCTACTTTTACCCCCTTCCCTCAACACTTGTGTGTTATCATTTCACATATTCATACATAAAACTCCATTTGAGACCACATCCTATGATAGTATATAGCCGGTGATGGCCACTGATTTTCTTAGGAGTGGAAACATGGGGATTTAGTGTGAATAAGTCAAAAATGACCATATATACACAAGTGTTGATTTGTTCATGTTTCTGTTTCTGTTCCTGTTTTAAGTTTCTGAATACATTCTGGGAGGCAATATGTGCATCATCTGGTCACACCGCGCGGCATCTTTCGCCCCACGTGACATCATCTCCTCTGTAACCAGCCTATGATCAGTTTTTGTATTCCTTACCCCAAATCCTTATGCATGATCCCTATCCTTTATATTTATTCCTGTAAAAATAGTTTATAAAACATATTTGGTCACTATAGCCCTTTATTTGCCTATTTTGATTAAAACACACACACACACACATACTTAAACACAATTTTGGAAGACTTGCTTCGGCGAGGCATTGTGGGTGAGCTATTGATTCTTTTCCCACAATGTAAAGTGACCCCCGGACTCATTTCTTAATTAACTAAAGTATTTTTCAATGTTTTGGCTCAAAAAGGGCGTGGTGACTCTCTTTTCACACTATTTTAGCTCCGTTCCATTTTCATAAAAAAATTCCAAACTCCCCATGCATTTTGCATCGGAACGGGGCACTTTCACCAACTAATGAAGGTAAACAAGGTGAAGGGGTTTATCATTTGAGTAATAGTATGTCTCTTCTGGTGTGGGGAAATCTCTCATCTATGTGAATTCATTATTCTCTCAAACTTAGAGCATTACTGCTTTTGTGCGTACAGCCAAATCAGCATAATCCCATCATGCCGAAGTATGGCAACCAATTACTTTTCTGCAAATACATCAAGCTCTTAGTCTAAAATAGCTTCTTTGAAGCCACCTAACTTAATATTAAAGTAGCAATATGCCCAATAGCTAAAATGAAGTTGCAATTGATATAACATGAAGCAAATCCATCCACTAACTTCGACAACTCTATAAGAGCATTTCATGACAAATATTACAAGCCTACAAGACGTGATACAGCTATATAGAATAGCCCAAAATGTACAACCTATATTTTCACACAAAATCTTTTATATCATAGATCAGTGAATAAATTAATCGATTCACTCTCTACGACCTCGAATTGGTAGTAAAATTGATTGGAAATTATTGAGACTATAATCGCTTACCCATGGGGGTTCGTCCATAATCAATACTCCCTCTGTCTCTAAATGAATGTCGAAAAAACTTTCAAATTTGCTCTTGATCGAGAGCAAATTTGAAAAAAAAAATTGACAATCATTTAGGGACAGAGAGGGATCACAGCTAAGCAAAAGACTAATAATGCTATCAAAAACTATATATACCTGGCAAGCATTGTTCAAGATACTCTAACTGAGACTTCACACCTACAGCACAACATCAATAGCAAATATCAACATCAACTTAATCACATCACTCACAAGTGGCCAAATAAACTTTCAAAAAGAACCCGATGAAAAACTAAAGTAAACCTAAATCAAAAAAAAAAAAAAAATTAAAGTAAAACCCATCTCAAGAAACACAAATCAAACAGACCCAAATCACAAAATTCAAAAATTGAAGATCTGAAAAATTACCTTGTTGAGTACAAAGGATCACTGGTGAGTAACTGGTGATAACACTCACACACAAATCCCTCCTCTTTTCCCATGAATTTGGGCTGCCTTCTGCTTGATCTTCAAGCAGATTGAAGGTCATTACTGTCAGAGAAACACTCATTTTCTCTCTCTAGCTGTTCCCAATCTCAGCTCTGTTTACTTTCTCTCTCTACATGTTCATGGCGTCCACTCTTAAGCAACTAATTTCTTATTCCCTATCCACTAATAAGAAAAGAGAGCATAACTATCAAGTTATTGAGTCTTTCTTTACAATAATTTAGGGGGAAATCTTGACAAATAAACAGCTGGAAATTTCAAAGAGACAGAAACACTGAAGAATTAATCCATCCATGTCTGAAAAGTGAAAACTGAAGGGAAACACGTGAGATGCAAAAAGGGAACACGTGCCGGTTCACCTTAATATGTATCTCCACAATCCGGTTCACCTTCTGGCTACAAGTAATTAGTTAAGCATGATTATGTGGATGTGATATTACTGTAGAAATCGATTTGAACAACAGTCAAATCTACAAAAAAAAATTAGATATGACAGGTAGAGATTAAAATGGGCCGAAAAAATTTCATTTATATGTATTGTTTATATTCAAAAGTGACAATTATAGATTATTTGTTTGTTGTTCGCTACAGCGTAACAGCAAATCTGTCGTTGCAACAGTTGCATATCGTAATTTATATAGTATAATGTTAAAATGAATTATTGTTTTGTCACATCTTCTATCACCTATAATTTAAAATGGTTAAATCATTTCAAACTTTTAAAATAGATGACCTAATATTGTGTTCAGTACAATTACTCAGTGCTAATATACTTTATTTGAGGACCAATTTAGCAGATCTTTGAATTATTCTTGTAAAGATCTTGTTTTTGTTATTGGCTCATTTTGTGGTTTATGATGAACGGTTTGAATTAAATATCCCGATTATAATCATCCGCTTCGAAAAGATAATCTCATTTTAATTTTAATTTTAATTTTAATTTTAATTTTAGTATTTTAGTTTTATATCAAGCTATATCTTTATAAAAAAAAAATACATTATAAATTATAATACAACAAAGCCTTCACAACTGCTATGCTACATTTCCAGGTCAAGCAACATCCAATTGAAATCAGTATAACATCCATTATATATTACTGAGTTTTCAGCAATACAAATTAATCAGCATCTGCAGTAAAATCAGGCTCTGGAGGCTTCTGTAGTTTAACCAATTCCCGAGCCGTCTTAAGATTCCGGTTCCTGTGGACCCCACGCATAGCATTCGCCGCAAATCTCGAAGCCAAGAAAGTAGCACCAAGGCTATAAGAAGAAGCTCCACCACCAGCCCCGGCCTTTGCCGCTTCTTCTTCCTCCTCCTTTCGTCGGAGCTCCAAAACTTTCCTTTTTGAGTATCTCCGCCAGGCTGCCTGAATGAAGCAGGCGGCCCAAGTCCTCCATTGCTGAGAATAGAAACGAAATGTGTGTTGTACCTGTCTACTGTGAAGCCGCCTGAACTGGCTGGCCACGAATTTCAGCTCGTCTGCTGCTAAAGCAAAAGCTTCCACTTCTCTTAAAGCTTTTACTGTTCGTGTAGAAGTTGGGAGGTTGGCACCGGATTTGGGGTCCAGGGCCCACGTAAGAAGCTCCTCCCCGCAGAAATCTCCTTCTTTTAGAAGACTTCGGTTGAAAAACCCACTTCTGCCGCCGTCGGTTGTTACGCTCTCGAGGCGACCACGTATTATGAAGAGCATTTCGTCAACTGGGTCCCCTTCTCGGACTATGTATGTGTTTTCTGTGTATAAACATGGCTTTAAACGTTCACAGATGGCGTCAAGTAATCTTTCGTCCATATTCTCAAATAAAGGAACCTGCAATATAATTCATAAAGGATAAATTACAAAATAGGATCCCAATGTCCACGGAGCGGTACTAATTTAGGGCTCACTTTCCAATTTTGTCAATCTAGGGCCTAAGGTGTCAAAAAATGGACCAAAAAGTTTTTTTTTAACAAAAATCTGTCAGAAAACCTCGTTAAGTGGTCATGTGCCACTCACATGAGCAACATCTAAGGGCAATTTTGTCATTTCATATTGGTGACTTGCAATTACAAAATGATGAGTCTATTTTCGAGCAAAACTAATATAGAAAGTATGACCACTTTGGGGATGGAGGTCATAATACCATTTGTCCAAATGTAGAAGAAACAAATATTTCACCAAAAAAATATACCCTCCGTCCCAAAATGAATGTTCTCAAAATAATTCAACTTCGCTCTTAATCAAGATCAATTTGTAAAATTTGGACATTCATTTTGGGACGGAGGTAGTAAAAATAATATGTGACATACCCTCTTCACCAAAGCAAGACATAGATGCCTCTTTATGTCCCTTCTCAGATCCTTTGGTAGATTCTGAACCAAATTTTCTTCATCCACTCCACGTGTTTCTAACCACTTGTACTGGTCATACCGTCTAACCCGTTCCCGAAGTTCTTGTGGCAGTAAACGATGATGCATCCACTGCTCTGAGTCACGCCTTTTAACTCTCATCTCTTCAAGACGTATAGTAAGAGATTGTAGGTATGTCTGTCACAGAAGCAAACACACCATTATCTCAGCCCCAATACTTACTCAATACAGCATCGGCAAGAAGAAAGTAGAGAGTGATTTGATATATAAAGGCATACAACAACAAGCTTAATATTGCAATATATAGTTGCAAATTCCACCCCTTCTGAGCTTCCACATGAAAAAAGAATCACTCTCTTTTTATTTTGTAAACACCAGTAATGCTCTAGTTAATCTTTATGCATTTAGTGCCATTGAGATTGGAAGTACTTGAAAGAAAACATTGATCGGCATTGTCAAAACAAATTAGTAGAGAAAGTCATTTTGAAATACCTGCATGTTTCCAATCAAAAGAGCAAAAAGAATTAGCCCAGATATGGCTAGGGCAATTGAAAATATAGACTCCCCGGGATAAGTGCTGGTTTGAAGCCCCTGGCCCAGTGTGCTGCAGGAAGAGAGGTAGTTATAATTAGTTACATTTCAAGATTCTATGCCTGGTAAATTCATGTACGAATATTTACAGAGTTAAACTATGTACACACATCAGCAATCAAAGCAACACCTTTACCCTAGGAAGCTTGAGCAGAGCTTACATCAAAGGAAATCAATATAACAAATATACCTAAATAATATGGAAATAAGTTCTTGGGTGATGATATCTAAAAAGAGCAAATAGAGAGGTGTTATTGGCACTCTACCAACTTCACTTGAGAGTTCAAAAAATATTAATTTGGAGTCCCAACAAAATTCAACCATAACAAAAAAAAAAGAAAAGTAAATACTCAAAGATGAGAGTTGTGGTATCTATTCGCCCATCTAAGCTCTCAACTTCAGGAAAATGTAATCATCTGACATAAGAAGTCAAACCTATGTGATAAGGAAGATACTTTCCTCTGATTCTAGAAATACCACTAGTGGTCTTTAAAATAAATAGACAATACTTACTTTTCTGGAAGTATATTGTTTCAAGACTCCAACACACTTGGTCATTCACAAAAGTAAATATGTACAGCAGCTTTCATAAGCATATTTAGCCATTTCCCATAATAGCTGATGCATGCAAATATTCATCTATCTCACCTATCATATTCATCAGTAGGAGAAATAAAAGTCTAGAATAGTATCAGGACTTTGTTACTCCCTCCACCCCAAAATGAATGTCCATTTGGGATTTAAGAGACATTTTGAAAAGGTTGATTTTTAAGAGAAAAAAAAAATCATAAACATTCTTGCTATTCACTCTCAAAATTTTAGTTTTGCAAAAATATAATGAACTACGAAAAAAAATTGAAAAAAATTATATAGGCACAAAGTTATTTGAAGGTAAAGTTTCAAAAGGTCATTCATTTTGGGACAAAAAAGGACATTCAATTTGGGATAGAGGGAGTATCTACTAGAAATGTCAATGAGTTCACAACATGCACCAACCAGTGCAGAATTGTGATGATCCAAGGATTATACAGTTTCTTCCTGATACTTGGACTCATAAAACTTTCATTTCCCTTATTTAGGGCAGTATACTCGGACAAAATACTTATCTCCGAAGAATAATTGAATTATATCTAGAATCATAAAAGCTGAAGACCACATTTACCATTCTATTAGTTTGGATTGCAATATGCAGAGGCTTTCTATGACTAGAAGCATATACTAACATGCAGAAAGTAACGGGAAAGAGTGAATTTAACAACAACGGGAAAAAAATGGTAGGGAAAAGACCCATACAAGAAAGAGAAGAAAAACTATCTTGAACATGAAAATGAAATCAAAGACTACTGAAGACTCATTTGAACTCATCAGAATGGAAAAAGGAAAGACTTCACAAGCAACCAAAGAAAAAATTTCAGATCACCTCAAATTCTGCAGCCCCCACCATAGACAGTAACAGTATTTAGAAATAAACTTCTTGGATGTAACAATGCCAGATGACAATGCCTGTTCAAAGATCCCAAAATCAAATGGGGGGTTATCGCCGACAACCGTGCAAGCTTTATCTAGAACCGTTGCACTTATATTGCTCCAGCTGTCATAATCTTTCATGTACTCGTTTCCACAATATAAGAAGTTTGTGTTGTGTCCACTATCTTCACAAGCCTTCTGCCAGCATGTATCATTACGTTCAACAGACAACAAGTACCAGAACGCCCCAACTATCTACATATTTACATCAAAGAAAAGACATTTATTTCCTTAACACAGTAGTTGACAATAGCATAATGAATCTGATATCAAATTATAAAGAAAAAAATTGAGACTATGCCATAATTTGGAACCATGAGAAGAAGTTAGATACACCAACATCAGTTTACAGCTCTCAAGCCATAACAAAATCACATGATATTATGTATCACATATGATAGGACGGATTTATACTATCTATTTCCTATGTTTTCCGTCCCTATTATTCTTTATTTCCATGTATTTAGTTTAGGTTTGATGTATTTTGAGTGAATTATGTATTGTGATGCTTATGAGAGAAACAATGTAATTCGAGAGAAATTTAGAGAGTTTATTGTGTAAACGGTTTTGGTTCTGAAAAGAAGCTCAAGATCATCATTTTTACATCAATGGAAGTCAATAAAGTCAAGACAAGTCAATCAAAGAAGACCCGAAGCGAATAGAAAGTCAAGATTACGAAGCAGATGATTGTTTTGCAAATCTAGAAAGTTCGGGGACCAAACTGAAAATCTTTGAAGTTCCAGGGATCAAACTGCAGATCGAGAAAGTTCAGTGACCAGAATGAAATTCTGGAAAGCTGGATGACAAAAGTGAAAAAAAAGAGATTAGGAAACCTATTCCTGCGCACGTGCACGTGAATCCAAGGCGTGTGTTGACCGAGGCATTGATCGCTGGTGGAAAAGATTTTAACTTTATTTTCTTTTTCCTTTTTCCTTTTTAATTTAGTATGAGGTTTATTGAATGGTAGGGAAGGATAAATACTTCTTTGGACAACAATTTTAGGGTTCGAACTTTATTATTCCTAGAGAGCTTTATTGAATTTTATGGAGAACTAAATATATTTGCTTTGGATTCAATTATTGAAACCGTTCTGGATTTCAATTGAGGTTAATTTCTTTACATATCTTTTGTCCTATTTATATTTTCTTCTGTGTTGATTGATTGAATTGATTTCTAGGGTTTTTCAATTAGGCCAATTGTTGAATCTTGGTTCTCGATTCATTGCTAGAATCCCCTAAGTTTGTGTCAATTTAGGGTTTCATAAGTAGCAACTTTATAGTTTATGCATGTGTCATGGTAAATTGTGAAGAAGAAGAAAATATACAAGTATCTAATTGAAATAACATTAGAACGTGTTCTCGATCTTAATCTCTTAAATCGGAATCAATCGATAGTGTGAATCTAGACTGTGTCAGTTAGATTTAGGTATTGATTAGGATTATTAGTGAGTGTCACTACCTAACTAATATTAAAGGAAGAGATAGAGGTTGAAATATATCTCGTGATCGAATGAATAGGGTAAAAGTGAAAAGAGTTAACCGATGATATTCGAATGATAGACGGGGGAAATAATTGATCCAAAGTGCTTTTCCTTAATTGTTTACAACTTAGTTTTTATTCCCGTCTTAGGAATTAATAACAATCAATCTTAGACCCCCAATCTTGTCAAGTGACAATTGTGCAAATAAATAACCGTTTTTCAGTGGATCGACCCTGGACTTGTCCTTGCTACAGTTTTGTAGCCGAGTCTTGTCTTGGTAAGTAATTTGTAGGCGTGCGACTATAGCCTATCAACATATTAAATAATCTCAATGGATAGTATGAATGGATCCATAACAAAGGGTATAATTTTTGATGAACTTCTATTGAACTTTAATCAATACGAGCATCTGAAAAGAAAAAGAAAAACCAAGAGCTCTCTATTCAAAACCTCCCATAATATCAGCATATAGTTTAAATAATTTTAGCAACCTTCAGAATCAAGAACCATTAGACAAAGTATGAGGCGAAAATAGTCAAGGACTCATGGTGCAAATAGCAGTACAATCTAATCAAATTTGTGCTTAGCTCCACGGAAGTTTTAAAGCTACAAAAACAGTAAAATATGGACATAAAAGGAGGTGAGTGAGGAACAATACATAGTATCCTCGATAAAACTCTATTATGATGTTCGAAAGCAAAAAGTCGAAGCTACTGTATGCCGAATAAGGCAACAACAAATCATCATTTGGTCAAGGTGTTACATACTAGCCACATGTAGTAATAAGGATATGGTCATCAATCCTTGAAATTAATTTAATAGAAGGTTGATACTTTATTGTATAGTCCAAGTTTCCATAAAGGCAATTAAGGGGGCACAAACCCCTTCCATATAGTACATTGGGGGGGGAGTTAAGTACCTATTTCGTCCCCAACCTATAGTCAATTTTTCGTTTTCGTTCTAAATGTATTTTTTTTTTCGTTTTCCCCCTTAACCTCGTTTTTTTATTTTGATGTCGTCCTTCCGTCATTTGACCATCCATTTGACCGTTAAAAATTGTCATTTGGCATGACAAGTCATTAAAATGCTGAGTTGGCCTTAAAATTTTATAAAATAGGCTGAGCGGGAAGTATTAAGGGGTTAAAGTGTACAAAATATAACTTAATTCCATTGACCTGCTATCTCAAACCCACTCCTTCCTCCCATCATCGGATGCTTTCAGCGCTTCCCGCACCCTGCCCCCAACCCTCACCCCGTCACCGCCTCCGCCATTGCCCCAGTTATCCATCCACCATCCACCTTCGTCGACACCATCCAATAACGAACCACCAAATCTTTAGTTAACAAAAGCACCATCGAACATCAACAATTACAACAGCCACACCTCCGTCACAACCACCGCCACACCATCACCATTCACTACCATTATCGCCACCATACTAAACACACCACCATAACCACCAACCACCAAAAACCATTAAACATTACAACTCATATAGAACCAATATGCACAACAACAGTCCCACACATCTCTACAAATTTTAAAATCAATATTCAAAACAATAACAAGATCTGATTTCAAAATCAATTCTGGTTTCAAAAAAAAAAACGGATCTGAGAAGAGAAAAGAGAAGAGACGGCGCAAAACCACAACAAAAGAAGGGAGTAGGTTGGGAGTGTCGGATATGGCTCCGATTTGAGAGAACATGAGTTAGGGAGGTCACCTATTACGAGGAGAGGAAGAAGAGGGATCGAAGGGACGACCTAGACGAGTGGTGGTGGGGGACGACAGCGGAAGAAAAAAGGATAGTGACGGCGGCGGCTTGGAATAGAGATGGTGGAGTGAATATGTGTAAGTGAGGGTTTTTATTTTGAAGAGTTTGGGTTAAGGGGTTTATAGTTTAAAATATATTAAAAAAATTATTTTAAGGGGTTTATAGTTTAAAACTATACATTTTAACCCCTTAATACTTCCACCTCAGCCTATTTTATACCTATTTAATAAAATTTTAAGGCCAACTCAGTATTTTAATGACTTGGCATGCCACGTGACAATCTTTAATGGTCAAATGGATGGTCAACTAACGGAAGGACGACATCAACATAAAAAACGAGGTTAAGGGGGAAAAGGAAAAAAAAAATACATCCATGACGAAAACGAAAAAGTGACTATAGGTTGAGGACGAAATAGGTACTTTAACTCGGGGGAGCAAAGCTGAAAATAACAAGAGAAATAAAAATACTCATATGCAAAGATAATGAGTCTTGGGCTTCAGAGTAATATGTGAAGTTATAAGAAGCATAACACAATGGAAAAAGAGATGCATCGGTTATTCTATGCAGAACAGCTATCAATTATAAAATATTAGCCTTGTAGATGATATAACACCAAGTCAAATGACAAGCAGCGGATCTTTATAAAAACAAGCCATGCCAACTTAGGTGGTTGCTTACATGACTGGCGAGCATATACAGCAGCAAATAGTAGGCAGCACCTGCCCATGCAGTTTCAGCAATAACACCAGCAGTCCTCTTCAATTCAGAAGTTAAGGGTACAATCCGAATAAATCTGGGGATATATTGAAGCAATATTATGAAAAGTAGAGCTTGTTTTGTAGTAAACACAACAGAACCTTTAGAGCTGTGCAGGAATCTCCAAACAACTATCTGCAAAATAAAAATGAAAATGATTACCAAAGCATTCTTCGCCCATATCCTAGATAACTCCACACACAAAAAAAAAAAAAAGACCACAACATAAGCCAAGAAAATGTGTTTCCCACACCAAAATACAGAAATATTCATCCATTCCACAATAAGATTATATGAGAACCAGTATGATTGCATAAAAATTCGAGGAACTCTAACGAACAAAAGTTCAGTAGACGAAATGCAGTTATGGCAAGTATCCTCAAATGAGGTATACCAGAGTTTTCATGGTAGAAATACAAGTGAGAATTTAGTGAATTTTTTATCAATATAAAACGACTCCAAAGCACTCAAAGTTTCCATGTGAAGCGAGTTTGTTTGCAAAAATTTTATGTGTTGCTGAAACTATGCTTAGTGTACATGCCAATGTTATATACTCCCTCCGTCCCACCCGAAAAATCACAAAATGGGTCTTGCACGGTAAGGAGAGTGTATAGTGGAGTAAGTGTTGTGAGTATAAAAAGTGAGGTAGGAGAGATAATGTGGGGTAAGGAATAGTAAGTGGATAGTTATTGTGTGTATGACAAGTGGGTCCCATGAATAAAGAAGTAATAAACTTTCCATTGTGGGAGAGTGCCTTTTTAAATGGGACACCCAAAATGAAATTTAGTGTCTTTTCGAGTGGGACGGAGGGTGTAGTAAAAAACCATGCAAGTCACCCACGACTAAAGATACAATGATCTTACCAAACCAGGGAAATCCTTATATTATCAGATTATTGTAAGTAAGGTTCTATAAATCGTTAGGCGGATGCTAGGCGGTGGAGTCGGGCCTAGCGCCTAGGGGCCTAGGCGGGACTGAGAAATTAGACAAATTTATAAATATATTCCATATAAAATGAACTTTCAGTTTCAATGTTACCAATAATAAGAAGAACATAAGTCAACAACAATACAACATTTTCATGTGCCAAAAAGCATAGAACCATTACTTCACACTTTTTAAACAAAGTAATCAAATACTCAATTTCTTTTAGACGGGAAAGAGAGGGCTTATCATATGTAACACAATATCCTATTTTTATCAAATAATATCAAACATTTTTAGGTGTGATACGAATTTAGAGGTTGCCAAAAAAAATCAATATACATTTAAATATTTCTTAGTTACTATACTCTTAGCATTTTCAAAAAAAAAAATATACATTTAACACTAATGACATTTAAATTATTATTTTTTACTTGAAAAAACAGATAGACTATATAGATAATAGTCTATTTTTCATATATTTATTTGTTATTGATAAAAGTTAAAAACTAAACAATAATTTTTGTTGTTGAGACAATGAGAGAATTAAAAAATTAAGTTTGATTCAAAATTCAAATTAAATTCCATTGTGAACGTTGCAGTATCACAAATTGGTCCAGATGAGAAGACTTGCTTAGCTTTCAGTTTTGTAATACAGAGTAGTTAGATATCGCACATCGGTTATATATTAAAGCACTAGGAAATGGGAGTAGTATAAATTGTGGGGCCTTTGGCTCTTTAGTGAAGAGGCACACAGCATGTGCCGAACACCAGCTTTCTTGGTGTTGGGCGCGCCTAAGTCACGCCTAGGGCGCCTAATCACCGCCTTATGGTTTTAATGCCTAAGTTGACCGATTTGTTATTACTCATGGTGTTTTGCCACCGCTTTTTGAACACTGATTGCACGAAACGTTTCACTAACCTGCGGTAGGGGCATCACAGCCAGAAAATCAATTATAAAGTACCACCGCAAGTATCGCTTAGCTATTTGCGCAGGATTTATCACCAGTTCACCTCGTCCAAAAACCCGAGATGATGGTGCAATGTAAGCTGTTCGGAATTGAAGAGCCATGTGAATCAGATAAAAAGCATCAATAACTGTCCGCAGAGTTGTAGCTATTATTGCTAGCTTTCGATCTATGCCAAGGCAACGTGAAGACTGGTTAAAAACTGGAAGATAGAAGAACAGTGGATCCACGGATACTGCCACAATACAGGAAACAACAAAGAACTTATTCCATAAAAGAAGGAACTTGTCTTGAGGATCAAATATCTTTTTCTCCAACACTTTAAGATCTTCTGGAAACACAGCCCGAGAAACTCCAAGTCCAAGTGATCGACCAATTGACTTCAGTCCTTCAGATCCTTTTCTGATTCCGTTCTTAAAGGATTTAGATTGAGCAGGGGGCGCATGATTACGATTCAGTCCTTCGATGTTGAACCCAGTTTTGTTCATTGCAATGGGCCCAGAAGGTGATGATAATCTAGAATCCAAGTCGTTCAACCTTAAATACAAAATACCAACATAGGCAATATTAAATGCAGTTCGGGGAGAAGGAAGGATACCATATTTGTAAGTGCAAGTGTGTGGTACATAGATGCCATTTCAAGAAACTCAGCCTCCTAATTTATCATAAAATATAAAATAATTATTTTTCAATATGTTATAGTAAACTGTCAGCATAAAGTTTTAGAGATCAAGAAATACTCCCTCCGTCCCACCTGAAAAGGCCAAAGTTAGTTTTGCACGGAATTAAGGAGAGTGTGTAGTGGAGTAAGTGTTGTGAGTAGAAAAAGTGAGGTAGAAGAGAGAAAGTTGTGAGTATGACAAGTGGGTTCCATAAATAAAAAGGTATTAAAAAGTTTCCATTTTGGGTGTGTGCCTTTTTAAATGGGACACCCAAAATGGAAATTAGTGTCTTTTCGAGTGGGACGGAGGGAGTATTAAGCAAGCATTTCTCACGTTTATTATTACCCCGTGGACTATACAGTCTGCACATTACTAATATCAAGCAATTCTTGACCAATTGTAGACAGGAAAACATACTTCTTTTTCTTGGAATCGTAAAGGAAACTCTACTCTCTATAGTATAAAAGGTGACAGGAGAGGTAGCTATGTATAGGTATGTAACAGAATTTCCCTTAATATTATAAACAAAGCTGCTTTCCTCAGAAGAAGGAAAACAAACAATCATAAGACAGACTAACCAGAATTTACAGTTAAACAGAGTGCCATGTTACTGAGCAAAAGTTAATCAACTACATTCCAATCAACCCCCTCAATCCTGAAATGATCTTCCCACTTTTTTGTTGTTGAGACGAAGGTAGTTTGAGCAATAAATTGAGATGATTTGATTATCCTAATAAATATTTAAAACTTGTTATTTATACACCATTATAAATACTATCACTAACAGTTTTTAGATATTCATTAGGGTAATTACATTAACCTAAAATTATTTCTCAAAGTACCTTTGTGTTGACAACCAAAAAAGTAGGAAGATCACTTCGGGGCGGAGGGAGTATTCAGGATGCAATCAGGAGTTCCTAAGCAGACATATATGCTCACCGGCAAAAAGGTCTAAAAGAGGAATCTTCTACTGTATAGCTGAGGCTAACAAAAGAATTACCTCGTAAAATTCTCTCGTTGGCCACCCATACAGTCGAGCATTTTGTACAATCAACACATACATCTCAACTGCAGGCCAACAGGTGAGACGAAGTTAAGTAACTACTCCAAGTATTAAGGTAAAATAGGATAAATTTCACGCCAGAAAACCTGTGATGTTTGTCTTTTTTTTTTCCTTGGCAATAAATAGACATCTATAAATACAAAACTTAGGACTCTATTCAAGCTACTGGGCTTGCATTCTGAATGGAAATAAGTGACCATCAAAACTAACTTAAAGTCAGTAGAAAGCCTTCATCTCTAGGGGATAGATAAGAGTTGCTTGATGATAAAATGCCATTCAAGATGTATATTGCAAATTCACAATAAAAATCAGGGCCGGCCATGGCTCAAGACAAGTGAGGCCATGGCCTAGGGCCACAAAAAAATGGGCTAATTTAGGGGCCTCAAAATTTGTTGTGTATATGTATTAGGTAGGCCCAATTTTAACCCAAAAACTATACACAAGTCAATATTTGGCCCACACAAATTCAACAATTCCCACATTAAAAAAAGTTCAAATTTAATTTTCCCCTAAATTCTTTTTGATCGGGCATTAATTTTAAAAAAAAACGAAAATTAAGATTCAAGGGGAAAAAAAGAACGACGCTCTTGGCTAGTTACGCTACCTACGTTAAGTCCAACACCTACCACTACCGCAACATCCCCTAATGGCATGCTTTGATAAATAACTACTAAACAAATTAATTCAGATAGATAAATCCCAAGTTCACAAACGATGGCCAAAAATACCAAGGGTTTCTTGCACAAAATTTAGTGCATAGAAGAAATAATGTTAGTATCAGTACAATTGTACAAATGTGGTCCAACATGGAGATTGCTTATCGGATTATGTTAACTATTCCGGTGAAAGAAGTTTTTCGAAGTTAAGGTTGATAAAAAAAATATCTTCGAAGTATGATGACCAAGAAAGGCTTAATGGGCTAGCTTTGATATTGATTGAGAAAAATATATTTGATAAAGTTGATTATTCAACTTTGATTCATGATTTTATTTCTAAATATGCTAGGAGAAATGTGTTTATATAGTATCATGTAAGAATATTATGAAATATCATATTTTTATTTAGTATGAAACATTGTTACTTACTAGATTGATAATGATCATATCTTTATTTGTTTAGTTAAAAGTTACATACTTCAAAGAGGGGGGCCCGTCCAAAAAGTTAGCTTAGGGCCACAAATTTAACAGGACCGGCCCTGATAAAAATAACTATAACATGTATAGATGATAAAAATTAGATTATTAATGCTACTCTTTCATTTCAACAGGTGCACTATTATTAATATATCAAGAACATGTGAACTCATCACAACATAGAGCTTCACTTAACATGTCTCAGGTGGGAAGGGATTTCAAGGACATCACTCCAGTTAACTCATCAAATTTTCAGTAGATCTGTTGTTTTTCCTAATGTGAGGTGAACATTTCATCCTTTAGCTAGAAGATCTGATTTAAGTTTCTACAACTCATCTACCAAATCAAGAAATCTCCAGATAATTACACCACAAGGTCCAAAATCGGAACGACATCCATTCTAAGCAATATACTCCAAAAGGTTAGATCTTGCATAGATTCTATGAAGCTGCATAGCTACCCATGCATCCACAGTTCACTTGATTTGCCATTGTCACATAAAGTAAAGTCCTGCAAATGTCATGGAACATCAATAACACTAAAAACATTGAAACACACAGCGCCAACGCCGTCTTGTTCTCCCTAAAACCACCACCACCATGTAACTTGCACTAAGACTTCAATTAATTACTTTTCTAGACACTCGTAGGACAAGGCAAAATCTTACAAATTCTGATACAAAATCAGCAGACGCGTATCAAATTTCTTTTGCAGAAGAAGGAAAAAAAAAAAAAAACTGCAAAATCACTAGCACCCCCAATCAACCCCTAAGAAGTCCATATCCCTTCCTACTCAAACTCAAAAAACCAATTTAAAATCAAAATTAATAAACTTTAACAACTCATTAGGTAATTAAGAAACTGAAAATTACAGGAATCGCATCGCATATAAGTATGCTTCCAATCACTATGCCTAATGAATTGCAGGAAGGTTAACTGAGCAGTAACAGTAGCATAAATATATAAAAAATTAAACCAAAAAAAAAAAAAAAAAACAAATCTAGAATATTTAGTGCTTAATTAAAGAGCAAATTAAATAAAAGTGAAGACAGAGATGAATTTAAGATCAGTAATTTAGACTTACAGTAGAATCAAGCCATCAGAATAATCGACGAACTGTTGGAAATGTTTGAGAGAGAGAGAGAACAAAGTCAAAGTAAGTTTATGAAAAGCAGTAATGGAGAAAGAGAAAAGCAGGCGAAAATGGAAGCCATATACGTACCGTACAAATAGATACAATAGACGTATATCTATTTTTTGGGGGATGATGACTACATACATCGGCAGCCCAACTTGTACTGTAGTGAAAAGAAATTTCCTATTTTTGCTCGGAAATTTCTTCTATTTGGGCTCTGGGCTTTGGGGCGTTTCAAGTGGGTACTAACCTTCTGGTGTTTGGGCTTATTTTGACCGTTCATAAGTTTCTTTTTTTTTTTTTTTTTTTTTTTTTGAAACATTACTGCTCAAGTTTTTCATTAAATTAAATGTATCACAAATTATTATGAGTTGGTCTTATAAAAAATGCGTTTTTCCTGGCACTTAGGAAAAACGTGTTTTGTGTTTTCCCGTTTGTGTCAGTGTCAGTTTAACAAAGTGCCAGTGCATGTGTAACAAAGTGCAAGTGTAAAAAAGTGTCAGTATCATTTTAACAAAGTGCCAGTGTAAACAAAGTGTCAATGCATGTGTAACAAAGTGTCAGTGTAAAAAGTGTCAGTGCCAGTTTAACAGAGTGACAGTTACATTAACACTGGCACTTTGTTAAACTGACACTGGCGCTTTTTACACGGGCACTTTTATATACATAAACTGGCACTCTTCAAACTGGCACTCTGTTACATTAACGCTGGCACTTTGTTACACTAACATTTTTGCTGGCTCTCAAAAACACAAGCACTGGCATTCAAAAACACATGCACTGGCATTCAAAAACACATTCACTGGCACTCAAAAACACATACACTGGCACTCAAAAACACTGGTAATCATTTTTGCTGACTCTCAAAAACACAAGCACTGGCATTCAAAAATACATGAACTGGCATTCAAAAACACATACACTGGCACTCAAAAACACATAAACTGGCACTCAAATTTCCATCTGATTTGTTCTGCACGACGGATTGTAACGGTGACTTACGTTCGGATCTAGCCGATTCAAAGGGGTCGTCCCTCATCCAACATCTTCGCCAAGCTCTCATAAAATCACCATCGATTAACCAACCTTGAATCCATGAATGAAAGAGAAAATAGAAATGGATCTTACTCAATCTCTCGGACGTATTGAAGGCGAATTGCATACGGTTTGCGGACGGATTGAAGGCGAATTACGGACGGTTTGCGGGCGGATTGAGGGTTCCCTGCGAACGGTTCCCGTGACTCAGGGGTCTTCTTTTCCAAAACTACCAAATTGATGCTCCGGAGGGAATTTTTGATGGGTGCTTGCCTTCCTCCGTTGATTAGAGCCGATGATTTCTTCGGCGACGATCAAACCCAGGTGGTGGTGGTGGTTGTCGTTGTTGATGATAACAATGGGGACGAGGCTAGTTCCATTGAAACTGCTTGATTCAATATTCAATTTGATGAGACATTGGGTTTTCCTAATTTGAGAGTGTGATTATAAAAGGGGTAAAGTCAATTTGAGTTTCGGTTTTGGAATTTGGGGATGAATGGGAGTTGGGCGCTGCGAGCATCGGATGCGGAAGAGTCGACGACGTGTTCTAAAAACACGTTTTTTCGTAAGCTCAAGTTTTTTCGTAAGCTCACAAAAAACGCGTTTTTTACAAGAATTTGACAATTATTATACAGAAATATATTATATTGCATGCAACATCCAATAATTAAAAATTATCATACAGGATCATTATCGCATGCCATCACCGCCGCCGACTGCTGGTCATCGCCATCGAACGGGTGGCTACTACCCGATGTCAGAAACCGGTCACTAATCACCAATAGTCGGAAATCGGTCGCCAATCATCGAAAATTGGCCGTCGTATACCATAATTCATGCAGTATTATATTCAGCTATATATTATTATACACTGTAAAGTGATTCAGGATATTATAGAATTAAAACACGGAAGAAACTTATGAGACGTTATTGTTTTGGTCAAATTTCGACAAGTGATTGTAAATAACCAAATATTTCAAGGAAAGAATTGGGTGAATTGGAATATAGATTTGTGTGTATAATCAAAATGAAAATGACAAAGGATTTTAACGAGGAAAGCCCTTGAACAACTCGTTCGCCGGCATAAAACCTCGGGAGGTTTTGGAAGACCTACCTTGACCAAAAAGTTTACTAAGATTCGTAGGTAGCTTACAAAAATAATGAGCATATGCGAGGGAGAGTGAGACTCGTGAAGACCGTGTGTGAATTACATGTGCTGATCTCCCTTTTATACCTCTACAAAGGCTAAATACAAGATAAGATCAATCCCTAAGATTTCGGTAAGGTTGTTGTTTGTTGAGAGAAATTCGGCAGTTGGTGGAGAGTCGTGGTTGAGCGGTATGCGCATTTGGCTCCTAAAAAATAGCAACCGCAAAACTGCTCCCAAGTTGGTCCGGCTTCAAGATGTTGATGAAGACGTCGAGCCAAGATGTCGGTCCAAGATGTGAACTCAACATGTAAAGTCAACATGTAAAAAGTCAACTTGTGGACCAAGTTGTAGACCAAGTTGTGGAGGTCAAGTTGTAGAGGTCAAGTTGTAGAGATCAGGATACTGAGGCGTCTTGACATGTTGACCTGCTTAAGATGCCAACCATATACATATAGTGAAAAATCCGTCCCCAACAATTGCCCCCAAAATTTCTTGAATCGGAGAAAACTTGGAGATTCAAGGAATTTTAAAACTGCTACTCTCCCCATCGATATTAAGGAAGCGGTTGATTACGCCAAAGAGTTGTCGAACGCCTTGAATGATGCTTTTAAGTCCTTGACTGAAACCAAGATAAAGCTTTAAGAAACATTAGTTTAAGGTGTTTGAAATTTGGAATGTTAGATGAGGGTTGGTCCTCAAAATTTTTAAATTTGATTTGGCATGCCTTTGAGAGACACTTTGTTTGTTCTTTAGATAACATGTAAATGTTATAAACCGTAGGTAACATGAAAATGTTACAACCAATAGTTCACAACTTGAATAAGTGTGAAAACGTGCGCCCAGGCGAAGGTGTCGAAACCTTAATTCGTTTGGTAACATGAAAATGTTACAACCAATAGTCCACAACTTGAATAAGTGTGAAAACGTGCGCCCAGGCGAAGGTGTCGGAACCTTAATTCGTTTGAAGAAATAGAACAAGTATCAGCCGTCCTGGCGTGTCAACATGTTCTATCCCTCTCCAGCTAAAGTTTCAACATGTATCAGCCGTACTGGCGTGTCAACATGTTGAACTTTTCTTCCTCAGGTTCAAACATGTATCAGCCGTCCTGGCGTGTCAACATGTTTGACCTGCTCCAGCTTAGGTCTCAACATGTATCAGCCGTACTGGCGTGTCAACATGTTGAGCCTAAGCTGTTTGTTCAAGTTGTATACCTTGCAAAACAAATTCATGTTAGGATTGGGTGTTAGCTTTACCCCTCCGATGCTTAAGTCAGTAAGAATTTTTAGCATAACATAAGAATTGACAAACATAAATAAATGACTTGACAAAATTTAAAACATACCTGTTTTTGGAGTTTGCTTTTATGAAAAAATGACAACTTACATGGAATACAACTTGAGGTACTGTTTTGCTAACGTTTTGACATGTTGAAGATAGGTGGTCATCTTTTCTCATTTTGTCAGCCTCATTGTGGTTATTTTAGGACTATGAGCTTATCTTCTTCCGATCGATGAATTTAATGCCTCTCGTCCTGACATCTTCAAGTCTCTTGCATGGAGTCATAACCAATTCGTCATAATAAGGTGATCCCTTCTTCAAGCCCAATCTGAATGCCTCGGTGGTGTGGACATGTTCAAGTTGGGGATAGTCACTCTCTTTGTTGAACCTGTTCAAATAGTCTTTCAAGCTTTCGTCGGGTTGTTGCACCACCTGTAGAGGTCACTAGTTAGTTTCTCAAAAGCTCTATTACATGAAAATTGATTCACAAACATATTGACTAATTGAGAATAAGATGATATAGAGTTTAGGGATAGGCCGGTTAGCCATTTCAAAGCTGGTCCAGACAAGGTGGAACCAAAGCCCCTACAAAGACAGGCTTCTTTGAAGATTGAAGGAATGCGATAATGTCCATTAATTCTTGGTATAGCAATACATGCTCCATGGATCTATGCTCCCGTCGTACTTCTTCATGTGGGGCCTTTGCAAATCTCTTCGGGATCTCCATGTTGGCTATCGCTGGAACAAAGCGAGACTCATTATAACAAGCTGGAGAAGCTGGATGATAAGGCAAGGTAACTCCAGGCACATTCCTAATCATCTCTTTGATCTGCTGCAACTCTCTAGCAACTTGACTTTCTGCAAAAGTGTTAGCATAAAATTGAGAAGAAGAGTGATCAAATGCATTATAAAAACTCCTGTTTGTCCTAAAGACGGAGTGGCATAAGTATAGCAAGATGTTGGCACGGGTTGGGTGAATGCGAAGGTGTGACCATGTTGGGCAACGTGACTAGTTGTCACGGTTGTACTATCGATGCATCTTGCACTCGCCACGGGATGTCTCCAAGATTGACCCCGCATTACTGCACCAAAAAGAGTTCTAGGAAATAAAGGTGATAATGGAGTTACAACTTGAGGCTCAACTTGATTCCCTTTTCGCAGACTCTCAATTGCATTGAAAATCATAGTATTGGTATCCTGCTGAGCATCCATTCGCTTATTCAATTCATTCAACATTGTTGCCATATTAGTCACGAAACCAAAATTGATTTCAGACGCTGTCGTCTCTCGAGGTGCATCTTGCTTTGCCCCCAGTCGCCTTGCCCCCACGGAGGTTACCGAGGTTACTGACCGGAAGTTGGATTGACCATTTGATGTTCTAAACAAATCTAAAAAACCAAAGTTCCCACAGACGGCGCCAAATTGTTTTGGTCAAATTTCGACAAGTGATTGTAAATAACCAAATATTTCAAGGAAAGAATTGGGTGAATTGGAATATAGATTTGTGTGTATAATCAAAATGAAAATGACAAAGGATTTTAACGAGGAAAGCCCTTGAACAACTCGTTCGCCGGCATAAAACCTCGGGAGGTTTTGGAAGACCTACCTTGACCAAAAAGTTTACTAAGATTCGTAGGTAGCTTACAAAAATAATGAGCATATGCGAGGGAGAGTGAGACTCGTGAAGACCGTGTGTGAATTACATGTGCTGATCTCCCTTTTATACCTCTACAAAGGCTAAATACAAGATAAGATCAATCCCTAAGATTTCGGTAAGGTTGTTGTTTGTTGAGAGAAATTCGGCAGTTGGTGGAGAGTCGTGGTTGAACTGGTATGCGCATTTGGCTCCTAAAAAATAGCAACCGCAAAACTGCTCCCAAGTTGGTCCGGCTTCAAGATGTTGATGAAGACGTCGAGCCAAGATGTCGGTCCAAGATGTGAACTCAACATGTAAAGTCAACATGTAAAAAGTCAACTTGTGGACCAAGTTGTAGACCAAGTTGTGGAGGTCAAGTTGTAGAGGTCAAGTTGTAGAGATCAGGATACTGAGGCGTCTTGACATGTTGACCTGCTTAAGATGCCAACCATATACATATAGTGAAAAATCCGTCCCCAACAGTTATAATATTTTGTTATAACTTATAGAGAGCATTCTCCGGGCACCCTGGTCTCCATGTAATAAAAAAATGTGTATTTTGGAAAATGTCTTTTCGCAAAATGATCACTGACTTTAAATAAATCTTTTTTATATAGGTAAATGTCTTTCACAAATTACTAAATATTGATTTTCTTAGAGAGCGATGTTGTGTAAAAAGATTATCTTATTTTTAAAATCCGATTCAACACTACCTAGCAATCAGCAACCCCACTTAGCTTACGAGCATCTAATGTCGACATGAAAGTTTATATTCCCTCCGTCCCGTTTGAAGTTTCATCTTTTTGAAAGTGGCACAAAAATTAAGAAAAGTAACGAGTGAGAGATAGATTGTGGAAGGAAAGAAGTGAGGGATTATAACAAGTGGAACCCTCAATTTAAATATAAATATGTAAGGGAAAAAAATCAATTAATATGATAAGTGAGACCCACAATTTAAATGCGTGACAAATGAAAAAGTGAATAGGGTTGATAATGAGGCCACATTTATTACCATCTATATCTATACTAGTACATGCCCGTATCCAAGGCCACGTGATTTTTTTTTTTTAATTTAAAAAAAATATTTTTTTAAGGGCAAAATGGAAAAGAAACAAAATAGTGAGGGCAAAATGATAAATTTGGCAAAGGGAACTATTCATACCACTGTTCATGACTTCCCTCATTTATACTATAGATATACTCCCTCCCTCCGTCTCACGTGAATGGACACTTATTTTCTTTTTGGGACGTCTCACGTGAATGGACACTGCCCAAAATGGAAATAAATATTCACTATTCCACCCATTCATTCTCTCTCCTACTTCACTTTTACACTCACAACATTCTCTCTCCTAACTATTCCTCCCACTCATTCTCTCTCCTATTTAATTCTTCATACTCACAAACACCTCCTCCACCTATTTCTATCTCCTACTTTTCCTTAATTTTAACACCCATAAAGTTAGTGCTCATTCACATGGGACGGAGGGAGTATATATATATATATAATAACAAGATTGTGATAATTAAAAGGGGTATGAGGGGCATTTTCGTCATTTCATATAGTGGCAAATTGGAAAAAAACTCGGCTAAAACAACACGTGTCAAGCTGTTATTGGGCTTCATTTAATTTTTATTTTATTTTTGGAAAATTTGGCCATGTGTCGCAATTTGGGTGAAGGGCGTTTTGGACATTTCAATGGTGCGTAGGTGGCACGCGCCGACAAGGCCGCGTGAGGATGTTCAAGGCTGATGCCTTTTGTTCTTTTTTTTTTTTTTTTGATTGGACACTTGGCATCCGCCTATTGGCTGGTTGGATTTGAATTTTTTTTTCACCCATTTCTTTTACCTAAATTTTTTTATAATAAATTAATTTTTTTTAAAAAAAAATTTACACCAAAATTCTTAATTTTTTCTCTCTTCAAATAGAGACTATTTTTATTTAATTTGGACACAGAAAAAAAATCATTTTTTTAAATATAAATTTCTTAATTATCCTTTGTTACTTTTCCTTTTTAATTTTTCAATTTGTTTTTATTTAAAATTAATTAAGAGTTAAGCATTTTTTTTATTATAAATGATAATGATAAAAATAATAATTTTACTAATTATAAAAATAAAGAATATAAAATAAAATAAAAGTGATGCGGTATAGGATAATGAGGTGGAAGGGTAATATGGCTATAAAGTCAAGGTAGATATTTATCCTTTTATGATATGCTATTACTAAAAGTCAAGGTAGATACTTATCCTTTGTTGTTCTTTTTTTTTTTTAATAGATACTAAGTCTTTTGACATTCTCAATTATATTTTTCATTATCGACTGTTCACAATCCCGATGGTTCGAAGATATTGATATGTAATGATGATCTTTCTTTCTCTTTCGACAGTTGTACTGACAATGTTGTCTTTAAGAAAGTACTAGTTTGACCCCCGTGCGATGCACGGACAGTTACTAACAAATAATTTATCAAAATCGAATAAATACAAAAGGAAATGAAGATGTTTGTATACATTGTAAAATATTTATTTGAAAATTATATTCTCAATACAAATATCAGATTGAATGTCACTAAAATAAATCTAGTGTTACATTCCTGCGATGCACGGGAAGTTATTGATGCTTAAGAAGATGGTAATTAAATAAAATGACTAAATGAGAGAATTTTTTTATACATTGTGAAACACAGCTTTAAAAGACAACATTGTCGGCGCAACTGTCGAAACAGGAAGGAAGATCATCATTACATATCAATATATTCGGACCATCGGGATTGTGCACTTTTTTTAATGTAAAATATAATTGAAAACGACAAATGACATAGTATCGATTTAAAAGGAGGTCAACAATGAATAAATATTGACCTTTGAATTTTATTAATAGTCATAGCATAAAAAGAATACAATAATACAAATACCTTGAAATGAAAAATATACACTATATCGTACAATTTAAAATATTTTTTTACAGACAATAATGAGACATTAATCAGATGTAAATATAATCTAATAAATTAGTCATTAAACTAAGAAATAAACAGTTTTTAGAAAGTATAAATTGTATAAGTCTTAAAGCCATTTACCAAGAATAACTTTTAAAAGATGGATATTAAAAAAAAAACCCCAAAGAAGTTGATTGTTACAACAAAGCTCCCTGAATATCACAAAAAAATTCTTTTATTTTTAAATTTTAATTTTAATTTGTAATTTGAAATTTGTAATTTTTAATTTTTAATTTTTAATTTTTAATTTTTAATTTGTAATTTGTAATTTTTAATTCTTAATTTTTTATTTTTTATTTTAAAATTTTATATTTTAATTGAATTTGGATTAATTTGTATTATTATTTTTAAATGTTAAAGAAATCGGATAAAAAAATCTGAAATTCAATCCGCCAATGAACTGATACCAAGTGTCCCATTTAAATAAAAAAATATAAAAATTCACATGCATAGACGCGCCTCTGTACGCGCGTGTATGGCACGTGCCACTTTTCTGCCAAAAATATATAATTAAAATACCAATTTAGACTATTTTTTTTTCTTATAATATTGACATACACTTCAATCAAAATTTAAAAAATGATGGCCATCTTTCCCTATATTCGTCTTTATAAATACACAATTTTTTGAGAAGAATTGAAAAATCGAACAATTTATTAATACTTTATTTAGTATGCTTAAAAGTTTTTTTTTTAAAAAATAAATAAATTGTACTCCTTCCGTCCCAGACTAAGGGTTCTACTTTCCCTTTTGCTCCGTCTCAGATCAAGAGTTCCTTTTCATAAATGACAAGTTTTTGAATATATTTATACCCTTATAATTTAATATATTTACAAAAAAATCATTCATTATACCCTTATAAAGTTAACATATTTACAAAAAAACCAATCATTAACTTACTATTCCTCCCACTCATTCTCTCTCCTATTAAAAAACCAATCATTAACTACTATTTCCTACCCGATATTACAAAAATATCATTCATTATACTCTTATAAAGTTAACATATTTACAAAAAAACCAATCATTAACTACTATTCTCTATCCCACATTTAACTTTTATTCATTTTTTAAAAAAATTCTTAAGAAGCGTAAAATCTCCCCCGATGACCCTTGGTCTGGGACGGAGGGAGTATGATATATCGAACTAAAATAAACACAATAACAATATTACCCCACCCCACTTATCAAATAGAACCGAAGCCCACATTCATCACACTCCCCCATATATATATATATATATATATATATATATATATATATATATATATATATACTCCTCCGTACCAACGAAAAAGCCATTTATTTCCTTTTTGGGCGTCCCATTTAAAAAGCCACTTTCCCAAAAAGGAAACCTTAAATCACTATTCTCTCCACTCATTCTCTCTCCTACTTTACTTTTACACTCACAACATTCTCTTTCTTACCTCACCTCCCACTCATTCTCTCTCCTATTTAATTTTTCATACTCACAACATTTAAACTTTTTCTCTTTCCTACATCACATTTCTTATTTTATGTCTAATTTAATTTAGTCTTTCTTTATACGGAGGAGTATATATATGTGTGTGTGTGTGTGTGTGTGTGTGTGTGTGTGTGTGTGTGTGTGTGTGTGTGGGTGGGGATATATTATTATTATATTAAATAACCCTATATACTTTATAAATACACAATGATTTTGCTCATAAAAATTTAACACCATTCCAATTCATCATCCTATACCCTACAACTTTTATTTTATATTCTTTATTTCTATGATTAGTAAAATTATTATTATTATTATCATTACCATTTATAATTAAAAATAAATAATTACAACTTAATTAAAGTTTCACTAAAAAGTTATTGAAAAATAAAAAAGGAAAATTAACATTGGATAATTAAGAAATTTATATTTAAAAAAGATGATTTTTTTTTGTATCCAAATCAAATGAAAGAAGTTTCTATTTGAAAAGAGAAAAAAAATTATGAATTATGGTGTAAATTGTTTTTTAAAAAATTATTTATTTTTAAAATAATTGAGATCAAAGAAATGGGGAATTTTTTTTTTTAAATAAAACAATCCAATGAGCAGGTGACACGTGAATTTTCAATTATTTTCAATTATGCCATTGATGAAATGACCAAATTGCCCTTTAAAGATTGGTCGACACGTGTCCAGAAATTAAAAAAAAAAATCCTCACGACGCTCCCAATTTCGCCCTATAACAGATTGCCACGTGTATATTCAGCCTTGTCATTTGCAATTCTGCCACGACGTGAAATGTCCAAAGTGCCCTTCAATGGCAAGTCAAGCTACCGTTTAGTACCCCATTGTAATTGTATGACTATTATCTACTCCCTCCGTCCCATTACAAACCACAAACTTTCCTTTTTGGTCGTCCCATTACAAACCACAAACTTCCTAAAATGGAAAGGAATCTTTACTATTCCCTCCACTCATTCTCTCTCCTACATTATTTTAATACTCACAACACCATTATAATTCACTATTTCCTCCACTATAATTCACTTTTCCTTAATTCCCGTATCTACAGTAAAATTCCCATTACTAATGGGACGGAGGGAGTATATGAGTAACTATCTCCATTTAGCATAATTTTCAAAAGCCTAAAACTAATAACATTTGTGTTAAATGAAAAAAATTTCCCCAAACCCTCCACTTCCTCATCAAACTCAACCCACTACTTACTCACCCTCTTTTAAAATACCAATTTATACTATCTATATTTCTTAGAATATTGACATGCACTTCAACCAAAATTTTAAAAATGATGACCATCTTTCCCGATATTCGTCTTTATTAATACTTTATTTACTATGATTCAATTTTTTTTGAAATAAAATAAATAAAATGTTTGATGTATCGAATAAACTCAATAACCTTATTACCCCTTCTAACTCATTATCCTATACCCTATCAATTTTATTTTATTTTATATTCTTTATTTTTATAATTAGTAAAATTATATTATAATCATTATCATTTATAATAAAAAAAAACTTGTCACTTAATTAATTTTGACTAAAATCATATTGAAAAATTAAAAAGAAAAATTAACAAAGGATAATTAAAAAATTTATATTTAAAAAAATTGGTTTTTTTTATGTGTCCAAATCAAATGAAAATAGTCTCTATTTAAAGAGAAAAAAAATTATGAATTTTGGTGAAAAAAAAAATTAAAAAAAATTAATTTATTATAATATAATTTAGGTGAAAGAAATGGGTGAAAAAAAAAAACGAAATCCAATCATAGATCAACACTTGTCCAAACCAAAAAAAAAACAAAAAGATGACTTCACGAGCCTTTGTCCACGCGTGAGGTACACGCACCAATGAAATGTCCATTATACCCTTCACCAAACGGCCGACACTTGTCCAAAGTTATTTATAAAAAAAAAAAACCTTCCACCAATCACATCTTGCCACGTTTATTTTCTGCCTAAGTAATTGCCATTTCGCCATGATATGAAAAGTCGAAAATACCCTTTGATAGCCAAAGAATTACCACAATCTTATTATTATATATAGATAGATTCCATAATTTATAGCCAAAAACTCACAAAAAACGCGTTTTTTGTTAACTTAACAAAAAACGTGTTTTATATTTACGGCTCATTAACACACAGACCTCACCTCTCTCTCTCTCTACTCTCTCTCTATCCGCATTCTTCTTCTTCACCAACCTTCAATCGTCTTCTTCACCTTTAACCTAGCCTCTCCCTCCAGCCAAACCTTCCTCTCTCCGATCTCAAGACCAACCAGAGACCTCCCTAAATCCCTCGGCGTCGTCCTCATCAACCAAATCAATCGGCAACCTCCTCCAACCACCCGCCGCCAACCTCCTTCAACACCAATCTAACCTCCTTCAATTCCCTCCTTCTCCGATCCCAACACCAACCGGCGAACAACCCAATCCAACCCAATCAACCGCAATTCACCCAAAAACTAAGCCCGTTGACAACAACCGCGTCCCCTTGAATCCTCCTTGCTCTAAACCAATTCGTCGTTATTCCCTTGAATCGCAACCTGAGATCGGAAATTGAACGGATTGTGAAACGCATAATTTGGCGGGCCATTGTTTTGTTTTGATTTACGGGTGTGAATGATTGGATTGTGAAGATATGAAGAAATGTGTGGGGTCATGTGGGTGAGAAAGAGATAAGGAGTACCAAAATCAAGTGCCGGTGCGTAGTAAAATAGAGTGCCAGTTGGTATATAACAGAGTGCCGTTAGTGTATAATCAAGTGCCGATGCTGTGTAAAATAGAGTGCCAGTTGGTATATAACAGAGTGCCGTTAGTGTATAATCAAGTGCCGATCAGGTAAAATAGAGTGCCGGTCCATATTTTTTGAATGCCAAAGAAAATGATTATCGGTGTTTTTGAGTGCCATTGCACATGTATTTGAGTGCCAGTGTACGTGATTTTGAATGCCAGTTCATGTTTTTTTGAATGCCAGTGCTTGTATTTTTGAGAGCCAGCAAAAATATTAGTGTAACAAAGTGCCAGTGTTAGTTGAACAGAGTGCCAGTGTGAAGAGTGTCGGTTCATGTATATAAAAGTGCCGTGTAAAAGTGCCGGTGCCGGTTTAACAAAGTGCCGGTGTCGGTTTACACGGCACTTTGTTAAATTGGCATCGACACTTTTTTCACCGACAATTTGTGATACATGAACCGGCACTTTATCACACCGGCGCTTGTTAAACAGACACTGGCATAAACGAGAAACCAAGTAATTACAAAAATGCCACCGTTTATTTTGAACATGGTTGCCAGTATTTACAAAATTGCCACCGCTTAATTTGAAAACACGTTTTTTCATATCTTAAGAAAAAACTAGTTTTTTATAAGACCAACTCTAATTTATAAACGAATTGAGTGTTTGGTTTATTTTAGTTCAATTTTTGTCTTTTTTTTTCTCTATAAATAAATACTTCTTTCATTTGATTTGGACACAGAAAAAAAATTTCTTTTTAAAATATAAATTTCTTAATTATCCTTTGATAATTTTTCAATTTCTTTTTATGAAAATTAATTACGTGTGAAATATTTTTTTATTATAAATGATAATAATAATTTTACTAATAAAAAAATAAAAAATATAAAATAAAAAATAATAAAAGTGATGGGGTATAGGATGATGAGTTGGAATGGTGTTGAATATGTATAAACAAAATCATTGTGTATTTATAAAGTATATAGTGTTATTTAATATAATAATAATTTATATCTATATATATAGGGTGGAGTGTGATGAATGTGGGTTTAGGTTTCTATTTAATAAGTGGTATGGAGTAATATGATTATTGGATTTATTTTAGTTTGATACATAAAACAATTTATTTAATTTTTTTTTAAATATTGGCATCATAGTAAATAAAGTATTATAAATGTGTCGATTTTTTTATCTGTCTAAAAAAAATTGGGGTTATCCCATTTCTTTGACCTCAATTATTTTATAATAAATTATTTTTTAAAAAAAAATTATACCAAAATTCATAATTTTTTTCTCTATAAATAGAGACTTCTATCATTTGATTTGGACACAGAAAAAAAAATTCTCTTTTTTAAAAATAAATTTCTTAATTATCCTTTGCTAATTTTTCAATTTCTTTTTAGTGAAAATTAATTAAGTGTGAAGTATTTTTTTTTATTTATAAATAATAATCATAATAATAATAATAATTTTACTAATAAAAAATAAATAATATAAAATAAAATAAAAGTGATGCGGTATAGAATGATGAGTTTGAATGGTGTTGAATATGTATAAACAAAATCATTGTGTATTTGTAAAGTATACGGGGTTTTATATATATATATATATATATATATATATATATATATATATATATATATATATATATATATATATATATATATATATATATATATATATATATATAGGGTGGAGTGTGATGAATGTGGGTTTGAGTTTCTATTTAATAAGTGGGATGGGGTAATATGGTTATTGAGTTTATTATATTTAGATACATAAAACAATTTATTTAATTTAAAAAAAAAATCTTTCAAGCATTAGTAAATAAAGTATTATAAATGTTTCGATTTTTCTATCTGTCTCAAAAAATTGTGTATTTGTAATGAGTTAATGTAAATAAATATGACATATTTTTTTTAGATGTACGAGCATGAGTTAATGGAAAGTTTTCATTTGAAAAAGAATGATATTAATTTTTATTACATAACTGTACTATTCTTTTGGTATGAACAAATCTTTTGATTTTTTTTAAATGCTCTTTATCAAAAAGAAAAAAAATATCACTTTTTTTTCTAGATTTCCACTCTCCATTTTTTTTTATTGATTTCAATAACTTATTTTGTATGTGAGAAAACATGTTAGTGTGTTTTATGTAATTTTTACCAAAAATAAAAAATTACGGAATTGTATATAGAGAAATGCATATTACTTATGATGTTAAAAAAAAAAAATTACAGCTCCCTACATCCCAAAATAAGTTATAAAAAAAAATTCAAAAAATTGGTCTTTATTTTAAAGAAATCAAAATTTTGCCATGACCAATTATATGTCGCTATGTCCAGAGTTGAAAGATAAATGATTTTAAATATTGATATGTAATGATGATAATACCGACAACTCTGATGTTTGTACTGACAATATAGTATTCAAAAAAGATTTTCACAATATATAAAAACAACTCGCTTTTCTGTTTGTTTTACTTTAAGTTTCATCTTTTGAGCATGCATTTTGGGTAATTCAGAAGCATATTCTCAAAGTGATATTTGTTGTACAAATTAAAAAAATGAGATATCGATTCAAATAATAATTAAAAATAATGGAATATATGTAGAGTTTTGAGGGGGAGGGGGTCAATTTACCCCCTTGCGTTGCGTAGTTGGACCCGTTCATATACTCCCTCCGTCCAAGTACATACTTCACGGTTACTGTTCACGCGTGGATTAAGGAAAAAAAATAATGATATAATGTTGTGAGTGTAAAAGTAAAATAGGAGAAAGAATGAGTGGAGGGAATAGTAAATTATAATGGTGTTGTGAGTATTAAAATAATGTAGGAGACAAAGTGTGAAGTATGTAATTGGACGCTCAAAATAGAAAGTGTGAAATATGTAACTCGGATCTGAGGAGTATATATATATATATATATATATATATATATATATATATATATATATATATATATATATATATATATATATATATATATATATATATATATATATATATATATATATATATATATACATACATACTCCCTCCGCCCCACCAAGAGTGTCACCCTTTTAGGGTGGCACGCAAATTAAGAAAAAGTATGGGAAGAAAAAATGTTGTGAGTGCAATTTGAAAATAGGAGAGAGAATTAGTCGAGGAAATAGTAAATTTAAAAAGTGTTGTGAGTGTAGAGGAGAGAGAATTAGTGGAGGAAATAGTGGATGGGATAATAGAATATTAATAAAACATTTTCTTCTTAGGAAATGTGACACTTTAAACGGGACGCCATTTTGGGTAAAAAGTGACACTTGAAGTGGGACGGAGGGAGTATATATATATATATATATATATATATATATATATATATATATATATATATATATATATATATATATATATATATATATATGTGTGTGTGTGTGTGTGTGTGTGTGTGTGTGTGTATATATATATGTGTGTGTGTATATATATATATATATATATATACTCCTCCGTCCCAATAAGTAGTTTGTCCAATTTTTGGGTTGCACGCAAATTAAGAAAATGGGTGGGAAGAAAAAATGTTGCGAGTGTAATTTGAAAATAGGAGAGAATGAGTGGAGGGAATAGTAAATTATAATAGTGTTGTGAGTATTAAAATAATGTAGGAGAGAGAATGAGTGGAGAAAATAGTAAAGATTCATTTGCCAAAAAAAGAAAGTAAAAGCTTTTAACGGGATACCCAAAATGACAAAATTGGAAGCTTCTATTCTATTGGGACGAAGGGAGTATATATATATATATATATATATATATATATATATATATATATATATATATATATATATATATATATATATATATATATATAATATTTTAGATTTTTAAAATGTTTATTTAATAAGTTTTTATTTATTTTACAAAACTAATACTCCCTCCGTCCCACCTTATTACAAACCATTTTTCCGGGCACAATAATTAAGAAATATTATTAAGATAATGAAAATGTGTGGTAGGAAATGAAGAGAGAGAATGAGTGGAGTTGGTTGAATAAATTGTGTGGTAGAAAATGAAGAGAGAGAATGAGTGGGTGGGGTAGGGTGAATATAAAATAATAAATTTATTTCCATTTTGGGCAGTTTGTATTCACGTGGGACGGACCAAAAAGGAAATAAGTTTGTATTCACGTGGGACGGAGGGAGTACACAATAATAATAATTAATTTTTCAAGTTATTTGATAATTTTCGTTATTTATAAAATTTTCGATTTTATTATGTATTACTTTAATTTGTTTATGCGTAGGTATGCGTAATAATTACAAAAATATATATATATGAAGATGAATTAATAAAATTGATAGAAGAGAGAATTTATGGATTGTTCATAAATGGGATGATGAATTTGGATTTGGGTTCCTATTTAATAATTGGGTGAATCACTGTTTCATTATTTAATGTATCATAATTGTATGTAATAAATATTTTAAATTGTATGAGAATATATTTTTCATTTTACGATATTTGTCTTATTGTTTTCCTCTTTTGCTAAGACTATTAAAAAGTCAAGGTAGATATTTATTCTTTGTTGGTCTTTTTTTTTTTTTTTTTTTTTAAATAGATACTATGTTTTTTGGCATTCTCAATTATATTTTTTGGCATTCTCAATTTTTCAAGTTATTTGATAATTTTCGTTATTTATAAAATTTTCGTCCTTTTTTTAAGCATCAATAACTCCCGTGCATCGCACGTTTGTAACACTAGATTTATTTTAGTAACCTTTTATCTGATATTTTTACTGACAATATAGTTTTTAAAAAATTTTGTTACAATGTATACAAATATATATATTTACATTTATATTTGTTTCGATTTCGATCAGTTATTCGTTAGTAACTGTCCGTGCATCGCACGGGAGTTAAACTAGTTTTATAAAAGGTGAAACTTCTATCAGGACGAAGTGAGTGTATTAAAAGTAAGGATAAATAGTGCAAAATGCAAAATTGTATAAGAAAAGTGTAGACAAAATGCTAAATTATTTAGAGTTTGAAAGCAGAAATAGTTAACCGAAGAGTCACTATTTTCTTTCGAACAAAAAGAAAATATGGTCAGCATGTAGTATTTACAGTACATTCGCAGCCAAAACTTGTTATACCATACTTGCAGTCAACCTAATGCTTAAATTACGAGCAACCTACCAGTTGACACATTTAACAGTACAGGAACTAGAAACTCATGAGGATACAAAAGTCAAATAGCCGCCACCTCCAGTGAAAGTCAAACTCGCGATGTAGAACTTGTCAGGTGCCAAGGGGTAGAAAAGTCAACCCATGCTTAACCGAAAATTGTATACCTTCAGTCAAACACTCGGATCATCCACATCAAAGGTCAAAGCAAAATGTGTACGTACTTTTGACCCAAATTCTATGCTCCATAGCAAAACGTAAAACACCAATTTTTTTGCTGCAGTGCATGCAGGCTTATCGTTGGCAACTGAGCTCATGGGCAATTATGTCTCTTGCCTCACTGCAAAGGGCGTTTGAGTCATTTCCTTTTATGGGAGGATGAATAACAACTTTAATAGATCCCGTGTTTAATATGGTTTCCATTCCTGGAGGCATGATTTTTCCAGTTCCAATAAGAGTAATTGGAACCACCGGTACCCCTACTTTTGCAGCAATACTGAATGCACCTTTCTGAAAGTCAGCATACAATGATAAAATTGTCAGAAACAAAAGGTCACTACATACAATATTTCCAGAACTTATATAGCAGAAAACCTAGGCGTCAAATGGCATCAATACATGAAGAAGAAAAAGGATGATCGAGTCCAATAAAGTCCAACAGTTCGTCGATTATTCTGATGGCTTGGTTCCCTCTCCCAACCCCCGCTTGGCGGGGAGCGCTTGGCTCACCGGGGTTTGCCCTTTTTATTCTCATTTACAACATTATCCTTGACGAAGTTTAGCTATTACTCCATTACACCCCTAGCAATTGTTCTCATTCTCACTCTCCCCACCCCCTCTTCTTTCTTATTGGGCACTTATGGAAGTTCAATGATTTTAACCAATCAATTTCAGAAATGGGACTATCTTATTTGGGACAAACGAAAATGGTAAATGGGACTATCATTTTGGGACGGAGGGAGTATTTTATATAGAAAGCTTCAAGAACCAATCTATATGTTTCATATTCAACCATTGCAAGGTCTGCTACATCTCTTTCAGATATCCTAAAACATGATTCTGCGGAGTTCATCAAGATATAGTTTCTCTGAAGTGGCCCCTAGGTCACCAGATTGCAGCACAAAATGAGGTGAAGGGAGAAGAATAGCAAGTTTCATATGTGAAACAGTTCGGATAAGTATATAATCCCATCAAACCATTACTCACTAAGTTGAACTTTGACCAACATTTAATAAAAAATTATTTATCTTCATTGAAATTTAAAATAGTTATTAATGGCGTTTCTATTGATGTATCAATAACCATTTTCAGAATAGTATGAAGATACTCAAATTTTCATAACTTTTTGGTCAAAATTCAACTTAGTTGACCATATGCCACATTTATTCTGGGACAGAGGGAGTATTATTTTTATAAGCAAATATTTTTTGCCATCCTAGTTGTAATTGATTATTTTCAGCAACAATAAGAGTTAAACTGGCTACAATGCTTTTATATAGAAGTAAGAATACTAGCACATTTCTCACCTTGAAAGCCCCCAACTTCCCATCCTTGCTCCGCGTACCCTCTGGAAAGAAAAATACAGATCCGCCATTCTTGACAAGTTCAGTGCAGCGCTTAAGAGCTTGCTGTAGTCATAAGAGTGAACATAATTCAACTGCTCGTTTGACAAGAATAGTAATCTACTAAGGAAAGAATAAATATTTAGTATGTAGATTCTGCAACAACAGTTAATGAGCTTCAATAAAGGAAACAAGATTACCAATTGGCTTCTGGTATCCATGCGCTTCAAAGGAATGACACCCATCAAGAACATGGCCCATCCAATAACAGGAAAGAGGAAAATTGCAGTCTTGCTGATGAACTTGAAACTTCTCCCTAGAGTGAGAAGGGTATATATGTCTAAAAAGCTCTGGTGGTTCGAAACATATACAGCAGGAGAATCACTTGGAGGTAGATTCTCCAACCCCTCGTACTTAATCTTAAGAAATGGAATCACAGTCAAAGTTGCCCAGATTTTGGCAATAAGATGGTGAAATTTCCTACAGTAGCGGTCCACTAAGAGTACTAAAGGATGTCCAACCACCATGAGCACAAACAGAATTAGGGCAGCAGCAGAAGTAACAGCATAAAAGCCAGCTCCTCTAACTTTTGAGACCAGCTGAAGTTCTGCACTTAAAAATAGAAGGGAAGTGGAAATGTTAGAACAAAAAAGTTAGGAACGTAAAAAGTAAGGCGGCTAAAGGCCCATTGAGAAGAACCTGAGATTTGATAGGCCGCATCAGGAGATCCAGTACCAGCAATTTCAGATCTTACCATAATGTTCCTTGGCAAATTATCTCGGGATTGCCATCTATAATCATAAGATAGTCCACTAAACGTTTCGTTTGGGTCAAAATTGTGGAAAGCAGAAGATGCACATTTCCTTCTACTACATAAAATGCTATACCGTACACCATCTGTATAAAAATAGCGAATAAGTAACTTGTAGGGGTATAACATTGAAAGTTTATTATGGAAATAGAAACACACTGAAGATAGTAAAAATTGTGGAAAGCAGAAGATGCACAATTCCTTCTACTACATAAAATGCTATACTATCTGTATAAAAAATAGCGAATAAGAATCTTGTAGGGGTATGACATTTGAAAGTTTCTTGTGGAAATAGAAACACACTGAAGATCGTCAAAATTGTGGAAAGCAGATGATGCACATTTCCTTCTACTACATAAAATGCTATACCGTACACCATCTGTATAAAAAATAACGAATAAGTAACTTGTAGATTTATAACATTAGAAAGTTTATTATGGAAATAGAAACACACTGAAGATCCTGAAGGGAGTAACAAAGACCCTACTCTTAAGTACTGAAGATCCTAAAAAGAGCAATGGAGGCCTTACTATTATTATTTGATGTAAAAGGATTAACTACCTGAGAGCCATTAGATATTAGGAAACAATCTTTCTAAATGTATAGACAAAGATTAAAATCTTGTTTCTGATATACTAACCGAAGATTTTTAATCTAGTGAATGGGGACATAGCATGGAGTTGAAGTTCATATTTTACGTTCAAAACTGGAATAAACATCTCCGAAAAATTTGTATGCATTCGAGCTATCATAAAGTGATTGAAATGAACCAAACCAGTTTAAGGAAATTGCATTCTGAATCTGATAATAAACTGATGTATGAAATAACTGGGCTAGTTATAAATCACAGCCCACTCACCTCTGACTTGGGCTGAGTTCTATCCTAACTCCTATTCCAAAATCACTCTGCAGATCTCACCATATCAAAGTGTGAATAAATTAAATTCGTCTAATATAACTAATGAACTGCTTAAATGCATTACATTCTCTACTTGAAATCCAGTTCATGTATAACTATATTATGTAGAAAATATATCATTTGTTGAAGACCTGATACGAAGAAAATCGTAAAAATATTCATGAGTTCAGATCTAACAATGATTGACTTGGTTATAGAGCCAAGTACCCTTTTCCAATATATTCAAATTTTACAATTATAATTCAAATTTTAGACTCATTTGCGCCATTTATATTGTCTTGAAACAACGGATAGAGTAGAAGTCAACACCCACCATAAGCAGATACTGAAATCTTGTTTAAAATCCTCCAATTGTCACTTTCATCAGATCTCAAAGTTGAAAAAATGATAAAATAAGGAGTAGGCTGCACTCTTTGATTGAGGTGCCTTGCTTCAAGACTGAATGTATGATATTCATGACAATAAAATTCAAGAACTGACTTATTATGCAGTTGATCCAAGGTTAGTTGATTCTGAAGCTCTTCACAAATTTCAAAACTGAAAATAGGACTGCAGAACAGAATCATTCATAATAGATAATGAGCAACAAAGGCAACAACCATGATTATTCCATCAGAATCAAATGCTATGTGAAAACGCCATAGTGTGTAATTAGTAATTAAGCATCTATGAGAGAAACATGTTTCAATAAAGAGTTCATATTGACAGAGTAACGTAATAAACTGAGAGAATGCCCCACTCATGTAGGTTGGTTAATGTCAAAAGAAGGCTATATAATATAGTTTAGACAATTCACTTACAGCTTCTTCTATTTCTCACAGTTGACTCTTTGAAAGGAGCACAGCGAAATCCCTTGTGAGCACACAGCTGTTACCAGTAAAAAGCCAACAACAAAGTCACAGAAATTTCAGCATTTTCACTACTATGAATAAGTGTGTGGCAAAACAAGCTAAGAGTTACCAGTAACACACATGTTAGTTACACTTATCTCGTTAAACGTTCTTTATATAATTTTATTTATTTTTAATGTATGATGCTTCCATTGAACAACCTGACAGAAGTACTCGAGAGAGGCATACCATAGCAAGTGTTCAGTTCCTTACGAGGTAATAAATGCATTTAAAAAGTCCATGCATAATAATTAATATAGCATACATCCCTAGTTTTGCCTACTTAATTTCTATTCCTTTTGCCAGCAAAAGATGCCCAGATTTATTTCATCAGCTGGCCTTGGAGAACAAACTATACTCTCAGAAGGCGAACAAATGAACATATCAAACCATCAACAATCCAAACAAAAGAAAGAAGCCAGGGCGTTAGTTACCAATTGAAGCGATGAAGAGCTGATAAGGAACAAATATAAGTGTTTTCTAGTAGAAGTTCAAATCAGACTGCAGGTGGCGATTATTGGGCAGTTATCAAGCAACTAACTGCCAACAGACATAACTTTTCCTACAGATATATACCAACAGACATAATTTTTGGGATTATTCTCTTATGTATTTTCTAAGGCCAATAAATATGCCTTTCTTTCATTGTAATCAGCATTGTTTTGACTGATATTTGAGTATTAATACAGAATTATTTCTTGTACGAAGAGCGTTTGTCTTCTACATTCATTTTAGTCTCGTGTCAAGTGGTATCAGAGCCTGATTTTCCCTTGGCCATGGATATAGTTATTAAAGGCTCAAGGCGCACCAAGGCGCAAAAGGTGAGCCCGGAGCCTAGGCGCAAGGCGGGCGTGCACCCGAGTGACGAAGCCCAGAAAATGCCTTAAAATACTAAAAATATATGTTTTAAGTCATAATAGAAACAAGCATAAAAGAAACAAGCATAAATAGATGTTCAAACAAGCATAAATAGAATTAGACGCAAATTAGGGTTAATTGAGCTGTTTGTATTCGCCGGAGTCTCGCCGGAGGTAGCTGGATGGTCGCCGTGGGTCGCTGGAGGGTTACGGTAGGTTTGAAGAGTTCCAAGGTCAGAATACTCTTATTTATACAGGCCGTATATGGGAGATGAATGGAATTAGACGCAAATTAGGGTTAATTGACCAGTAATTGACGGTCAATTACCTTCCTGGAGCCTAGACGCACATCGCGAGCCTCGCCTAGGCGCACCAAGGTGCAAATAAGCCCTCGCCTAAGCAACAGCGCCTCGCCTGGCCCTATCAAGTCCCCGAAGCTGCGCCTGTGTGAGCCTTGAGCCTAGGCGCGCGCCTAGGCGCGCTTTTGATAAATATGGCCATGGCTAACAACGCAGAATCTTCCCTTTCAGACATGTTAACAGAAATTCAAGCAGTGGCGGTAACGCTCCAAACTCTAAATGTTCGTGTTGATCGAACAGAAGCAGCATTGCGAGCGGGGCATGCCGGTCACGATAACTCAGATGGTGAAGGAGTAAGGAACCACAAGGCAATCGTGTGGTTCCCCCACCCCAAGTTCAGAACAAAGAAAATGATCCATCAGATGAAGAGATGAAGAGGTGGCAGAAATCCTTGGTGGAAACCCAGATCATAGGGAAAATCGACATTATAGACAAGATGAGTTTCGATTGAAGGTGGATCTCCCTCCTTTCAGTGGAAATTTAAATATTGAAGACTTTTTAGATTGGGGGCAGAAGTCAAGATTTTTTTATTTTGCAGAAATAGCCGAGAATAAACAAGTGAAGTTGGTTGCGTATCATTTAAAAGGAGGAGCATCATCATGGTGGGAACAAGTTCAGGCCCAACAACGACGTTTAGGTTGTCAGACTTGTGGCCAAAGATGAAAAGAATGTTGATAAACAGATTCCTCCCTCTGGATTATGATCAGTTCTTATTCCATCAATATCAAACGTTGACACAAGGACAAAGTCAGTAATTGATTATACTGCAGATTTTTTGCGTCTTGCATCTCGTAACAATCTGATGAAAACTGAAGGTCAACAAGTTGCTAGATATGTTCATGGATTGAGACCAGCAATTCGTGACAAAATTGGGTGTCAAGTTATCCTAACCCTCGGTGAGGCTCAGAACATAGCGCAGCAAGCAGAATCTATGGGGTCACGAAACTTCTATGGGAGGGAAGAGACTCGAAAGACTGTTGCCGAGTCATCTGGAATAAATCCTAAGCCAAGCATGGGAAGTATTTCTGATGTAGCACCTAAAGAGATTGGAAAAAGGCAGACTAATAACCCATACGCAAAGACAACCGAAGCTAAGTGCTACAGATGTCAGGAAGTTGGACATTTGCCAAATAATTGTCCACGACGACGTCCAGTTAATATGGCTGATTTTAATGATGGTACGCAGGAGTATGAAGATGAGAATGAAGGGATTTGTGAACCAGATGGAGGTGCTGCTGATGGAGAAATTCAACATGCCCTAGTGGTTTGAAAAATTTTGTTCACACCGTGAAGAGACGACTCGTAGCAGAATGCATTATTCCGAACCAGGTGCACAATTTCTGGGCGTATTTTTGAATTGATTATTGACAGCGGTAGTTGCGAAAATATCATTTCTCAGAATTTGGTCAACACATTAGGATTATCTGTAGAGAAGCATCCTGAGCCTTATAGTGTTGTTTGGATTAAGAATGGTGATGGGATCAAGGTAAAGGAACGGTGTTGTGTACCCTTAACTATTGGTAAATACTATAAAATTGAGGTTATGTGTGATATAGTAGATATGGATGCATGTCAATTATTATTTGGCAGGCCATGTCAGTTTGATCTTGGCAGGCCATGTCAGTTTGATCTCGGTACTACTCATAATGGATGAGAGAACATATATCAGTTTACGAAGGACGGAAAGAGGATAACGTTACTACCGTTGGAGTTCAAGCAGAATGTTGAGACACATAAAATAGAGAATTTCTCGACCATCACTCGTTCGAAGTCAGATTTGATAAGTGATGCCCGACATGTTAAGGAGATTCATGCCTTAGTAGTGAAGGCAGTGTTGTTAACATAACATTAACATAACAGGTGGATCTTAATCAGGAAATCAAGTCCCTGATTCAGTGTGTAGCTTGTTGAAGGAATTCCAAGAAATAGTACGTGAAGAGCTTCCTGCAGAGTTACCACCGATGAGGAATATTCAGCATGTTATTGACTTGATTCCTGGAGCCACTTTACCAAATTTACCTCATTATCGGATGAGCCCAAAAGAGAATCAAATTTTGCAGCAGATGGCAGAGGAGTTGCTATTAAAAGGGATGATGCGAGAGAGTATGAGTCCTTGTGCAGTTTCGGCCTTACTAACTCCAAAAAATAATGGGTCATGGTGTATGTGCATAGATAGCTGAGCAATAAACAAGATTACGGTACGTTACAGATTTCCAATTCCGCGGTTAGAAGATATGTTGGACTATTTGTCTGGAGCACGAATTTTCAGTAAGATTAATTTGCAAAGTGGTTAGCATCAAATCCGCATCAGACCGGAAGACGAGTGGAAGACTGCCTTCAAGACGATAGAAGGTTTGTACGAATGGCTTGTTTTGCCATTTGGATTGTCGAATGTTCCAAGCACCTTCATGCGTTTAATGAATGAAGTATTAAAACCATTTACGGGTAAATTTGTCGTAGTTTATTTTGACGATATTCTGATATATAGTAATAATGAAAATGAGCACATGGAGCAATTGCGGCAGGCTTTGACGGTATTGCAAGATCATAAGCTTTAAATAAACAAAAAGAAGAGTGAATTTTTTCAGACCAGCCTTATATTCTTGGGCTTTGTTGTCGGTAGCGAGGGAATTCATGTGAATGAAGAAAAGGTTAAAGTGATTCGAGAATGACCAATACCAAAAACTGTTTTAGAATTGCATAGTTTTCACGGACTTGCTACTTTTTATAGGCGATTCATTCGGAATTTCAGCACCATCGTTGCACCCTTAACAGATTGCTTAAAGAAAGGAAAATTTCAGTGGGGAATTGAGCAAACAAGAAGCTTCGAGATGATAAAAAAACAAGTTATGTACATCACCGGTACTTGCGCTCCTCAGTTTTGAAAAATTATTTGTTGTGAAATGTGACGCCTGTGGAGTAGGGGTTGGTGCGGTTCTTTCTCAAGAAGGGAAACCAGTTGCTTATTTCAGCGAGAAACTAAGTGAACCGCGACAAAGGTGGTCAAACTATGATCAAGATTTTTATGCAATTATTCGGGCTTTAAAGCATTGGGAACATTATCTTATACAGGACCAGTTCGTTTTGTATACTGATCATCAGGCCTTAAAACACATCAACAATCAAAAGAATATCAGTAAGATGTATGCACGATGGGTCACATATTTGCAGCAATTTCCATTCACATTGAAGCATAAGTCTGGAAGCCAGAATAAGCTAAGCCCGCTGATGCATTGAGTAGGCGCGCTAATTTATTGATAACAATGAGCCATGAGGTCACAGGTTTTGAGGTTCTTCGAGACTTATATTCTGATGATGAGGACTTTAGTTCTATATGGGACAAAGTCCCATTTGAGGATTTTTATAAGCAGGAAGGGTATCTTTTTAAAGGAAATCGTTTGTGTATTCCAAGAACATCCTTGAAAGACAAACTAGTCCGCGATCTGCATGGTGGTGGTTTGAGCGGGCATTTGGGCAGAGAGAAGACTATTGCTAGTGTTGAGGAGAGATATTATTGGCCTCAATTGAAAAGAAAAGTAGAGAGATATGTGAGAAGGTGTTACGTTTGTCAAACGGCTAAGTGACAAGCGCAAAATACTGGACTATACATGCCTCCTCCGGTTCCAGAAGCTATTTGGGAAGATTTATCAATGGATTTTGTTCTAGGCATACCTCGGACTCAGCAAGGTGTTGATTCTGTTTTCGTGATTGTCGCCAGGTTTTCTAAAATGGTGCATTTCATTCCTTGTAAGAAGCCGTATGATGCTTCAAATATTGCACGCCTATTCTTTCGGGAAGTGGTTCGCTTACATGGTGTGCCTAAGTCCATTACTTCAGATCGTGATACTAAATTTCTCGGTCACTTTTGGATGACCTTGTGGCGTATGTTTGATACATCTTTGAATTTTAGTAGCACAGCACACCCTCAAATCGATGAACAGACCGAAGTCGTTAACCCAACCCTTGGGAACCTCATTCATTGTATTTGTGGGGATCGTCCAAAACAGTGGGATCATGCATTGCCACAAGTAGAGTTTGCCTTCAACAATGTTATTCATAGTTCTATCGGAAAGACGCCTTTCTCCATAGTTTAACAGAAGCCTCCACGACATGCTTTGGACTTGGTGAAATTGCACAAGCCGCTACAAATAGTGCAACTGCTGCAAATTTAGCTACAGAATCACAGAATATTCAGGCTGAAGTCCGCCAAAAATTATTGGAAACTAATCAAAAATTCAAGCAAGCCGCTGATAAACATCGTAGAGTTAATTTGTTCAAGGTTGGCGATGAGGTGATGGTTTTTCTGCAACGCGAGCGTTTTCCAAGTTGGTCAATATCACAAGCCACAACCAAAGAAGTATGACCCTTATAAAATTGTGCATAAAATTAATGATAATGCATAAGTGGTGGACCTGCCTGAATCAATGGGAATCTCACGAACGTTCAACGTATCTGACCTTTATCATTATTTTCCCTCTGAGCCTTCTTTCTATCCGGATCACTCGGGGTCGAGTTCTCTTCTGGCGGAAATGGCCGATAAGGAACAAATATAAGTGTTTTACAAATATAAGTGTTTTCTAGTAGAAGTTCAAATCAGACTGCAGGTGGCGGTTATTGGGCAGTTATCAAGCAACTAACTGTCAACAGACATAACTTTTCCTACAGATATATACCAAAAGACATAACTTTTGGGATTATTCTCTTTTATGTATTTTCTAAGGCCTATAAATATGCCTTTCTTTCATTGTAATCAGCATTGTTTTGACTGATATTTGAGTATTAATACAGAATTCTTTCTTGTACGAAGAGTGTTTGTCTTCTACATTCATTTTAGTCCCGTGTCAAGAGCAAGCCATTGCTTCCTTTTTTTCCTAAAAGACAGAAAACTTCACCAGTATCAGAGAGAAGAGCATGTGAGATAGAGAACAGACTAGGGGATAGATGAAGAAGAACATTTTGAAGGCATGTCTATTTTCCCACAGAAAGTAAATCAAACATAATTCAAATCCCCAACCTTCCTCTTTTATAACAACAGGTCTTTGACCAACCAGGGGGGGGGGGAATCGGACTTTAAAGGTGACGTTGCTTAGAATTAAGGCCCCCCCTCTCTCTCTCTCTCTCTCTCTTCTACCCATTCTCAGCAATTTAACAAGACCCACATCCACAAAAAATTGCAAGCTTTGCAGGTTACCAGTCAAGGATATAAACATTTTCCAACATGCAGTACTCGTAATTAAGCACATCAACAAAAATTCGCTCCCAAAAAAAAATACAAGTAATAAGATTTTAATTCGAGTATTACTAGTCTATAAAACAATTACTCCATCATCCCACTCGCCAAAGAGCCCAAGCATCATCCAAAAATTCTTCCTATATGAAAGGTTAGGGATTCAATCTCCACCAAATGCACTTAAGTGTCACTATTTGATTAAGTCATCCATTAATAAAGAACCCATTTTTTATTTTTTATTTTAAAAGAATTCCACTCATTTTGTTTGTCAAGTGAAAAACTAGACAGTAAGAGCCCCTCTTAAGACACATACTGATACACGTAGAAAACCCTAACAACATAATGAAAGCGTCAAATATTTATCGACCTTAAAGCTTCACATAAATCAATGATGAACACCTTAAATCAGCTCAAGAACCTCAAAATAATTTCATAAAGAAAGAAATATCGGATGCCGCTTGAAACACAAAATCCAGAAATGAAAATAGGATTGGGTTGGAGAAACTTACGGAGATGAATTGGGGGAGTTGAAAACAAGCTTGCATTGGCAGAATTGGGAAGGGGCGCTTTCAGATTCAGACACAATTGCCTTCAAATTTCATCATCCTCTGTTTTGTTGTTTTTATCTGTTCAAGAGGATAAACTTCAAAAGTTCTTAGCTATCTATGCTGTGAGTGTGAGATGAGATGAAGATAAATGGACAGATTGACTCTTCAACAATTCTGGGGGTCTTTCTTTATTAGTTTTTTTTTTTTTTCTTGTTAACTTTTCCACTACTTATGATACCTATGGAAAAATACACGGGTATTGACTTTTCTTGGATTAATCGGAAACCATTATTAAATTGAAATATGTTCATTTTTTTATACTTCTTTCTTTCGTTTTGATTTAATATTATTAATTTAATTAGTACGAAACTGATAAAAAAAATGTTGTAAGTATAAAAAGTAAAGCAGAAAAGAGAAAGTGAGTGAACAGTTTTTGTTAATAGAATGAAATGAGTCTCATTGTTCATTTTATTTAATAAAATAATTAAAATTTTAAAATGAAATATACTAAAAAAGAAAATAATAATTTGTACAATAACAGTAGTAGTAAGACCTTGATTATATCAAATATAATCTTATATTTATTCGTTAAACAAAGGGAACAGATTTTTACATTAAAAATAGTAACCTATCTGATTTTTTTTTTTTAAATAGAGAAATATTTGTACAAAAATTTTTACTTGATATTTACGAACTTTTATGATTCTATAACATTTAACAAAACATCGCTCCCAAAAAAAAATACAAGTAAGAAGATTTTAATTCGAGTATTACTAGTCTATAAAACAATTACTCCATCATCCCATTCGCCAAAGAGCCCAAGCATCATCCAAAATTTCTTCCTATATGAAAGGTTAGGGATTCAATCTCCACCAAATGCACTTAAATGTCACTATTTGATTAAGTCATCCATTAATAAAGAACCCATTTTTTATTTTTTATTTTAAAAGAATTCCACTCATTTTGTTTGTCAAGTGAAAAACTAGACACTAAGAGCCCCTCTAAAGACACATACTGATACACATAGAAAACCCTAACAACATAATGAAATCGTTAAATATTTATCGACCTTAAAGCTTCACATAAATCAATGATGAACACCTCAAATCAGCTCAAGAACCTCAAAATAATTTCATAAAGAAAGAAATATCGGATGCCGCTTGAAACACAAAATCCAGAAATGAAAATAGGATTGGGTTGGAGAAACTTACGGAGATGAATTGGGGGAGTTGAAAACAAGCTTGCATTGGCAGAATTGGGAAGGGGCGCTTTCAGATTCAGACACAATTGCCTTCAAATTTCATCATCCTCTGTTCTGTTCTGTTGTTTTTATCTGTTCAAGAGGATAAACTTCAAAAGTTCTTAGCTATGCTGTGAGTGTGAGATGAAGATAAATGGACAGATTGACTCTTCAACAATTCTGGGGGTCTTTCTTTATTAGTTTTTTTTTTTTTCCTTAGTTAACTTTTCCACTACTTCTGATAACTATGGAAAAATACACGGGTATTGAATTTTCTTGGATTAGTCAGAAACCATTATTAAATTGAGATATACTCCCTCCGTCCCAACAATTGCTTCATCCTTTTTGCCCGACACGCATATTATGAAAATGGGAGGGAAAAAAAAATGTTGTGAGTGTAATTTGAAAATAGGAGAGAGAATTAGTGGAGGAAATAGTAAATTATAATGGTGTTGTGAGTATTAAAATAATGTAGGAGAGAGAATGAGTGGAGGAAATAGTAAAGATTCTTTGCCAAAAAAGGAAAGGTGAAGCTTTTAACGGGACGCCCTTTTGGATAATTAGTGAAGCTTTTATTGGGACGGAGGGAGTATACAATTTTTTTATACTTCTATCGTTTTGATTTAATATTCTTAATTTAATTAGTATGAAACTAATAAAAAATAAATGTTGTAAACATAAAAATTAAAGTACTAAAGAAAAAGTGGGTGGGCAGTTTTTGTTATAAGAATGAAATGAGTCTAATTGTTCATTTTATATAATAAAATAAGTAAAATCTTAAACTGAAATATACTAAAAAGAAAAATAAAAATCTTAAAATGGAACGGAGGGAGTAAGTTAGGTATCGATGGCTGTGCTCCAATAATTTCAAATTTATAGATTGATAAATTCGAATCTAATTTTAAACACCAAATTGATAATTGGCTTCAAAAAAAAAAAATTGTTAAGCAAGAATTATAAAATTCGTCATCAAGTTGTTTCTCTCATTACTCCAAACACATAATCTTTACATAATCTTTTTGATCATTCCTAACTATCTATAGTTGAGCTACCCCGCAGGGTTCACATATTAATATTATTATGTATTACTAGCATTATACACGCGCTACTCATGACGACAAATTATTATTAACTAAACACATACTCTCTCTGTCTCACGTAATGGACATAAAAAATATGGGCACAATAATTAAGAAAAAGCACTATTCTCTTCACTCATTTTCTCTCCTACATTATTTTAATACTCACAACACCATTATAATTTACTATTCACTCCACTCATTCTCTCTCCTATTTTACTATTACACTCACAACATTCTTTTCATTTTGGACAGTCTCCAATCACATGAGACGACCCAAAATGAAAATAAGTCTCCATTCACGTGATACGGAGGGAGTAGTTCTTATAATAGATTGTTAATTTCTCTATTCGCATGTAATGGATGTTCAAACATTATCAAAAAATAAAAAAATTAAAAGTTTTTGGACATTAATTTTGGGATGAATGATTATTAAAGGATAAAGGAATACGGAGTATATAACAATAACAGTAGTAAGACCTTGATTATATCAAATACTCCCTCTGTCCCGCTACAAATCGCACACTTTCTACTTTGGGCGTCCCATTACAAACCGCACACTTCCTAAAATGGCAAAGAATATTTACTATTCCCTCCACTCATTCTCTCTCCTACATTATTTTAATACTCACAACATCATTATAATTTAATATTCCCTCCACCCATTCTCTCTCCTATTTTACTTTTACACTCACAACATTTATATCATTATTTTTTTTCTTAATCCCCGCGCAAACAGTAACAGTGCGGTTACTAGCGGGACGGAGGAAATATAATCTTATATTTATTCGTTAAACAAAGGGAACAAATTTTTACATTAAAAATAGTAACCTATCTGATTTTTTTTTTTTTAATTAGAGAAATATTTGTACAAAAAATTTTACTTGATATTTACGAGCTTTTATGATTCTATAACATTTATATTTTAAACAGAAAATATATGGCTAAAGAAATAATATGATTTTTTTGTTTTTCTATAATTCTTATACTCATAACTGGTATGATTAATTTACTCTTTATAGTCTACTTTTAAAATATTTTTAACATATTTTTTAATATAGCCTAACCAACCGCTTTTTATTCTAAAATGTCATTTTATTTCTTTGAAAAAACATAACCTTTAAATTTTTTTTTATCTCATTCCAAAAAATTGAAGTTTATGTTTATTTAAAAGACTTACACTCATTCCAGTATTTTTCAAATAAATTAGTATTTTTTAAATAGATATTCAAATAATTAATAAAAATGTAGACATTGTTTTGAAAGATGACAAAATAGCTTTTCACATTAAAAAATAATTATATCTTGAAAAGTATAAATCGAGATATGAACTTGGGCTAGTCCGGACAAGACCCAAATGGATTGGGCCCTAAACATAATCCATCAAGTCTCATATACGAGGAAGGAAATGGGCTTCCTCGTACCAAGTCATCTCGTCATTCCCCTAGGTCGACCTAGACTTAGCAGGCAAAATGACTAAGGCCCAACTCAATACCGAGGGGAACCTCCCTCCAAGGCCGAGTTGAGCTCCCTTGACGACGAGGAGGCCTCCTCGGCTATCCAATCACCAGGAATTGGGCTTCCCCAGTTCCTTCATATCTCTTCCCCGGCTCAACGTAGGTCGACCTGGCCACGTATGACGAGGAGGGTCCAGCTCGGCTCACATGCAGAATTGCAGTTTGCACCAGTCCTATTCAAATAAGGACATTGAGCAGTTATAATCTTTATAGGATTATAGCCACCTCACATACCAAATTCAGGTCCAACAAGGACTCCCCAAGTATAATCCTCATAGGATTTATATCTTATCTCTTTGCAATCAAATTCAACATGGATTATACATTGTTAAACTGATGGAGAAAATTCCTCTAGTAATAAAAACCGAGCAAGTGTACTCACTACCGGTGTAGTAATATGCACGAGCAGGGGTCGAACCACAGAGACTCGTTGGTTTTAACAAGTAAATTTAATTAATGCAAAAAGTAACAAAGGGGGGTTTTTGAGTTGATTTATTAAAAACTAATTACGAAAGAAAATTAAATAACTAGAGTAACAATTAAGCAAATTCGCAGAAGTACTTCAAGGATTTAAACAACTAGCCCACGGATTAGGTTCACCACATATTATCCCTTTATGCCTTTTGAATGATAAAATATTAATTGGGTTTAGGGCTTCTTCGCTTTTGTAAGAATTGGGACGGTTCGATTGCCGGATTGCAATTCTTTTATTGAGTAGTTATCAATTATCACGCAAGATCAAATTGACAACAACTCAATTCATTAAGCACACAAGAATTAATGAAACCTAGACTCAATCAATTCACGCAAGATCCTCAATCGAGTCTAATCATCCTAATAGTGTTCATGCACAATTCCCCACGCAAGTGCAGGACTTGTACCAAATAAAAATTAAGAATACTAGGATGAACTAAAACCACAATTAAATGAAAATTAAATATATAGCATAAAGTTCAAATACGGGCTACACCAATCCGTGAACTACAAAGAAATTAGCTACTCATATTTCGGATTGACATCACAAAATATGAGTAACAACAATACATCAAACCTGAAATCCTTGCAAAAACCTTGAATAAATTCTAGCAATCCTTGAAACCCTAGGCAAGAGTATATGACAAAAGGTCCCCAATACTAATAATAATGGGAGTATATATACTCCTAATGCAGTCCTAATCTAATTAGGAAAACAAATTAACCAAATCCATGAAAATCTGCTTCAAAATCCGAGATGACGTCACAAAACGCGTACTGGCACGAGTCGTGCTAATTAGCACGAGTCGTGCCCTTCAATCCAAGTCGTGAGAACGACTCGTGCCAGACCCCTCCATTCGTGCTGAATAACAATGCTGGAACTAGCCATGACCTCCACTCGTGAGAACGAGTCGTGCCCTAGGTGCCCATTCGTGCTGAGTAGCTAGTTGGAATTTGGCTTGACTCCATTCGTTCCCAAGAGCAGAATTGCCCCATTTTGACTCAGCTTTGACCTGGCCTTCGTGGACTATCAAAACACTCAAAAACACATTAAATTCCCAAGGATTCGAACAGAAAATAGGTTTAGGAACATATCTTTTGGATGGGTAAAACCACATCCATCATAAACCTATAAATACAAGCCATAATTCACATATTTTTGTACGTTATCTTTTGACTATAAACTCTTGTCAATTGATTTCCCTCTCTCACAAAGCAAATACTTACTCTCACGTCGGAGGGCCTTCGCCGGAGAAGCCTCGACTTAGTTTACGTGTTTGTTTCTCTGTTTCAGGCTATTCAATCGCTGGGATATAACTTATCGCCGGATTTGGGCTGATCCGATCGTTTCTGGCAGCATCAGTTTGGTTCCATTGCCGAAAAATGATTCGAATACCCGTTGAATAGCTTGGAATCGCCGTTCGCCTAAACCTTTTTTCAGCCGAAAAAATCAATTTTGGTCGGAAAAATTTTGTTTGGCCGGAAACTGTTTTCATCAGGAAATTTCATTGATTGAGAAAGTTTGTTTTAACCGAAAAGATTCGGTTTTAGCCGGAAAAAACTGTTCCGATCGAAAAATCAGTCTGCCTGAAAAAATCTGTTGGACTGAATTTTTATTCACTTGAATTCCGTTGGCCTGAAGAAATTATGTTCCACTTGAAATCTGTTCTATTTTGGCCGAAAAATTGATGTTGGCCGAAAAAGCTGTTTATCGAAAATTTGAGTCATCTGAAAATTTTGACTTACTTGAGGATTTTGTTCTCTTAAGAATTCTGTTCAATTTGAAATTCTGCCCCACCATCATAATTCCAATGGAAGACGGAAATAACATAAGTGTCACTAACGAGGAACAACAAGCCCATGCCGAAGACATCCCTCTAAACGGGACGACTGGTCTCCCTCTCACCAATGGAGTGCATCCTCCTCCTCCACCTCAGATCGACGGGCCGCCCCCCCTCGGCATGACTCTTCGTCCTCGGACTCAGCCAGCTGCCGAGGTGATTTTTGCCACTCATCCTCGTCGTCGGCGAGGAAAGCGAACTACGAGCAGACAAGTGACGAGGAACGTTGACACAGGAAGAGCGAACTCCACCCATCCAATTGATTGTCGTACACTCTTACATCAACAAATGGAGACTTTGCAACGTATTTATGAAACTCAAGATGCTTTGTTGCAATTGGATCCCGAAAACTCATTGGCCGAGTTCATTAGGCCTACGAGGACAGGAAATTCTCATGGAAGGGATACTCAAGGTGACAGGCGTGGTAGTCAGAGGAGCCCTCCTCGTAGCCAAGATCCCCCTCACCACGAGCTTGCTGTACGACCTAAGCAAAACCTCCGAGATGCACCTTCTCGTCCTCGGTCAAATAACCATGGAAACGAGAATGTGGTGGTAGACCTAAGGAGCCACTTGAACACGAGGGAGCAGGAGGTTAACTCGGCTGACTTACTAGCAAGGCTCAGTCAGGCTAGAGGTTTCTCCCCTCCTCGTCTTAACATTTCTCCTCATCATAATCATCATTCTCGGCATAGTTCACCTCGTCCCATAAACTTTATTAAGCCAAGAAGCCCTCGTCCTTACAGAATGCTCCTTCGCCATGAAGGGGAGCCGAGGAAGGAAAAAACACCTTCTCATTTCAGCTCTGAAAATGGGATTGATGCCAGAGAGCTATTGCTCTTGAAAAAGAGACTTGACGAGATGGAAATGGGGAAGAAGGACGAGGAAGAAGATGAAACTAGTGCAACCCGTCCTTTCTCCCAAAGAATAAATGATCTACCACCTAACCCTGCCTTCAAGGTCCCAAGTTTTGACAAATATGAGGGAACCACTGACGCACGAGACCATATGCAAAGCTTTGAATCTACTATGGCCCTCCTCACCAAGGCAAATGACATTCTCTACAAATCCTTTGCGAGTACCTTCTCCGAAACAGCCCTGACTTGGTTCTGTGAGCTGAAAAAGGGAAGCATTGACAGCTGGAGGGATATGAGGAGGAAGTTCCTAGATCACTTTGCCACGACAGAAAAGAGGAAGAAAAGGTTGACTGATCTTGCTAACATCGATCAAGGAAAGAATGAAACCACGCTGAGCTACTATAACAGATTTCGAGCTATGGCGGATCAAGTGGAGGAAAGCCCCACTGACAGAGAAGTGATTGTCTGTTTCAATTCCGGAATGAGATCCGGACAGCTTATATATGAACTCTCCGCCAGAGAGCCAAAGTCCAAGTCTGACTTATACAATGTGGCTTATGCCATTGCCATGGCGAAGGAGAAAAGCAAAAAGAGATCTGACAAGACAGAAACAGAAGCAGCTGAAACTCACCATGCTTCTAATGGAAACAACTACAAAGGGAAGAATAGAACACGAGGTACTGAGAAGGCTGAGATCTTCACCCCCCTCGCCAAGCCTATCACGGAAATCATGCAGTTGGTGAACCTTCCAGCTCCTCGTCCACTTAATGACAAACAAAAGTACCCACGTGACCCTTCCAAATACTGTGATTTCCATAATGACCATGGACACAACACTGAGAATTGCATCGCCCTTAAAAGAATGATTCAAAGGTGGATTGATGAAGGCAAACTTGATCGCTATGTCATGAAAAAAGATGGCAAGCGAAAAAGGAAGGAGGACGATGAGGACGACGATGAAGAGGATGATGACATGGAACCTAGGCCTTCTAGGGCCAAACTGTATGTAATCAGAAGACAGTCTCTACCACAAAACTGAGAGACCAAATTCATGAACTAAGCAAAGTCTATCATGTCCCTGCCTGGGTTCACAAGGCAGAAGAGGTCATTAGCTTCTCCCCCAATGAACTGGCTGGAAGTCGTGTCGCCCGTGAGCAGCCCATGGTGATAAAAGGGATAATTGATAACTGTGAGTCCGAGATACTCCTCATTGATACGGGGGCCTCTCGGGATATTCTTTATTACTCCACCTTCCAGATGATGGGCTTGAAAAATAGCATTCTGAAACCTTACCATGGTAGACTATAAGGGTTCACCAATCACAAGGTCGGTGCCAAGGGAACTATTGATCTGCTGCTAGAAGTCGGTGAATATCCCTTCCGAACTGAGGCCACAGTCACTTTCGTGGTCATGGATCTGACTAGTTATTACCATGCCATTTTAGGCATTCCAAGTCAAGCGAAACTTGGGTTAGTCACTTCCCTTCCTCACCAACGAGTCAAATTTCCTACTTGTGCTGGAATTGGATGCGTGAGAGCGACCGCCAAAGACTTCTTGGAGCATGTCGTCAAGAGCAGAAAAACATCTCAACGGGTGGAGATAGATACACCGGAAGACAACATGAAAATCTCTAAGTCCATAAAAACTACCCACACCAACTCTAAGATGAGCCTGATTTTTGAAGTAGAGGAGGAAGAACACATGGTTCTAGAAATTGAAGAAGACAATGACATAGTTCCGTCCGTCCCGGAGACAGATCCTGTTCTCGTCAACGGCCAGAACTCGGGGGCCAACCCTGACTTGAGAATAGTCGACCTGCCCGACGTAGATGAACTGATGGAAGAGGAAGGCCTAGACATGAATGGTGACGAAGGTAGGAGACTTAGAGAAATAATCATTGAATCTCTAGAGTTTCGAGATGGTCCAGAAATGGAGCCCGTAGATGAGCTGGAATAAATAATCATCAATCCTGACTACCCAGAACAAATAATCAAAATTGGGGGCCAGTTCTCCCAGGAAGAAAGGGAACAAATCATCACCCTTCTGAAAAAAAAAATCTAGATGTTTTTTCCTGGAAAGTCGAGGATATAAGAGGAATTAAAGAAGTAGTAGTCCTCCACCACTTGGAAGTTGATCCATCTGCTAAGACTATCAAGCAGACCAGGAGGATCTTTGCAAACGACAAGGAGGAAGCTATCAAAGAAGAGGTGCAAAAATTACTAAGCGTCGAAATCATAAGGAAAGTGAAATACCCCGTTTGGTTGGCCAACGTGATGATGGTCAAAAAACGGAAAGGGAAGCAGCGAATGTGCGTTGATTTTACAGATCTCAACAAAGTCTACCCGAAGGACAGTTACCCTCTCCCCAGAATTGATAAATTGGTGGACTCCATAGCCGGACACCGAACTCACAACTTCCTAGATGCCTATTCAGGCTATCATCAGATAAAATGACTGAGGAAGATATTGAGAAGACAACCTTTCAAACATCGGGAGGCAATTATTGTAACATCATGATGCCCTTTGGGCTTAAAAATGCAGGTGCAACTTACCAACGCATGGCCAATGAAGTTTTTGGGGAACAAATAGGCCATAACATGGAGGCTACACTGATGACATGGTCATAAAGACCAAGGATATCAGTCACGCCCCTGACTTGGAAGAAACCATTAACAATCTCCGAGCCAATAACATGAAACTAAATCCAAGTAAATGTGTGTTCGGGGTGATTGTCGAAAAATTCTTGGGCTTCATGGTATCTCAGAGGGAAATCGAGGCAAACCCTAAAAAAATCAAAGCCCTGATCGACATGAAGGAACCTACCAACATCAAGCAGGTTCAGAGATTGAATGGAAGAATAGCGGCTCTAGGAGATTCATTTCCAAGTCCACTGAAAAATTACTGTCTTTCTTCAAGGTCTTGAAGGGGGCCAAGAGCTTCTCCTAGACTCCTGAATGTACAGAATCATTCCGCCAGTTGAAGGATTACTTGGGATCCCCTCCCTTGTTGAACAGTCCGATTACTGGCGAGATGCTATATGTCTTCCTAGCCGCCACGGACCACGCAGTAGCAGCAGTACTGGTCCGGAATGATGAAGGTACTCAGAAACCAGTCTATTATGTCTCCAAGGCATTGTCGGATATGGAGAGTAGATATTTCAATGCGGAAAAGGTAGCGTACGCTCTAGTAATTGCGTCAAGGAAACTACGTGCCTACTTTTCTGCACATCCCATCACAGTGTATACAAATGAACCCTTGAATAAAATTCTACATAAGTTGGATAGCTCCGGACATCTCCTCAATTTGTCTATCGCTCTTACAGAGTTTGATATTACATACCAACCCAAGAAGACTCTCCTAGCTCAGCCTCTATTTGATTTCATGGTCGAAACTGCCTTCATGGGTGAACATGTCCCCACCTCCCGTAAGCGTAACATACCGGAGGAAGAAGGATCAACCATCGAGCTCCCATCCAACTGTTGGGTCTTATACACTGATGACTCAGCCACAAAGGAGAGAAGCGGAGTTGGAGTTGTACTAGCAAGTCCTGAGGGAGAGCACACCATCCAGGACATCATCTGATTCACGTTCCCTGCCTCCAACAACCAGGCCGAATACGAAGCTCTGATATTTGGCATCGAGTTGGCTTCCTTTTATGGAGCAACTAAAGTTGCGGCTTTCTGTGACTCCCAACTCGTAGTCAAGCAAGTGAAGGGAGAGTATAGCACGCAAAATCATATACTTACTAAGTATAGGGACCTGGTCCTAGATATGACAAAGAAGCTGGAGTTCTTCGAAATCAGTCAGATAGGCAGGGAAGACAATCAAATAGCGGATATTCAGCAACTATGGATGTGTCTGGGTCCAACTCTAAACCATACGTAGTCTTTGCTGAAGAACCCGCCTATGTGAGGTTACAAATAATGCTCCTAGATGGAGAGGAGAGATGTTGGATAGATGATTACATGGACTACATCGAGAAGAGCCAACTCCCGAAAGATGAAGCACATGCTAAGCTTGTCAAGAAAAAATCAGTAAGGTTCACTGTGATGAACGGAGTCCTCTTCAGAAGATCCTTCACTAAGCCCCTGCTGAGGTGTGTCTATCCTAAGGAAATTGAGAATCTCTTGGCCAAAGTCCATGAAGGCATTTGCGGCAGACACCCGGGGGCCATAACTCTAGCTAACAAAATCATCACGCTAGGCTACTATTGGCCGAACCTGAGGGAGGACGCGCAAGCCTATATAAGAAAATGTGACAAGTGCCAGAGATACTCTGACATTCCTAGACTCCCAGCAGTCGAGCAAACTCTTATAATACCTACGTGGCCATTCGATATGTAGGGGATCGACATCATAGGACCCTTCCCTCCAGCCCGAGGTAATTGCAAGTATGTGATAGTAGCAGTCGACTATTTCTCAAAATGGATTGAAACGAAAGCCTTGGCCAAGATAACTGAGGAAAATGCAATCAACTTCGTCCACGACCACATCTAGTGTTGCTTTGGGTTCCCACATACCATCATTTTGGATCATGGTCTCCAATTCTCTACGTCATTCACAGCTGAGTTTAGCAGAGTAGGAGTTCATCACATCACGTCATCTGTAAGCAGACCCCAAGGTAACGGACAAGCGGAGGCGGCCAACAAATTGGTACTTACAGCCCTAACTAAGAACCTGGAAGGAAGTAATGGTAGATGGTTGGACGAACTTCCCTTAGCCTTATTGGTTATTTTCACAACCACTCGGGGGCCAATCGGGGAAACCCCATTCGTATTAACCTTCGGTTCTGAAGCTATTGTACTGGCTGAAATGGCTATCCCTACTATAAGAAATTCCAACTACGATGAGCAAGTCAACAATGTCAATAGGCTCCTAGACCTAAACCTAATGGATGAAAAAAGACTAGCTGCTCAGATGAGAATGGTGAATTACAAACAAAGGACTAAGGCATATCATGATAAAAGGGTCAACTGAAGAGTATTCCAAGTGGGCATCTGGGTACTTAGAAAGATTGAAGCTACTGGCTGGAAGGCTGAGCAAAACAAGCTCTCCCCAGACAGGGAAGGTCCCTACATCATAACCCAAGTTATTCGAGAATGGACTTACAGATTAAAGACTAAGGATGGGAAAGAGCTCATGCATCCATGACACTCTGACAACCTACGAAAATACTATCATTAGTTCTAGTTTGTCTTTATGTAATAGATTAGTCGTTGTTAGTCTTTTACTTTTTTAGCAAGTTAGGATTGCAGTTTGATGTAATCAGTTCAGTTTATGAAATTCACTTCTTCAACATGCAAGGCAACTACCAAGACAAAACTGGAAGATGAGGAGCACCTTCCTCGGCCTCAAAGGGACAAGCTCCCACCATAAATCACCCAAGACCTATGACCGAGTGGGTTCCTCCTCGTCATGGTCCATCTACATCTTAAACCTATGTACGAGTCACCTTCCTCGACATAAGGAGATGAAAAAGAATGGGAAGCCAAACGTCTAACCGAGGAAACACCTCGGCCTAAACGACTAACTGGCAAACATATAAAATCTATGTACGAGTCACCTTCCTCGGCATAATGATATGAAAAAGAAGGTCAAGCCTCACATGTTGCTGAGGAATCACCTCGGCCTAACGACTACCGGCAGAACCATCCTAAACCTATGTATGATCATCTTCCTCATCATAGAGAGATGAAAAAGAAGAAAATCTAACAGTCAAGACCGAGGAACTCTCCCCGGCCTAATGACCCAAACAGGAAAAATTGCCAAGCATCTAATACCGAGCTAGCCTCCTCGTTTTAGACCATCAAAGGTGAAGTACGAGGAGACCTTCCTCGGCTTCCAAAAAATTTTGTGTACTTATGCAAGTATACAATATACATTCAAATCAGAGACAATTCATATATCAAAGCTATAAAGAAACAAAGACAAAAGAAAGGGACATTTCATTGATAAAACATTGAATTACAATGGCCCTATTCTATTACATGAAAAACAAAAAAGAAAAATTCTAAGGCCGCTCCCTCTCAAAAGGCTCCTCGAAGAAAGCTCGCATCTCGGCGTTAGCTTGCATCTCAGCATCAATGGAAGTGTTGACACGCTGAGTCCGAGTGTCAACTTGAGCCTCCTCATTGAATGGCTCCTCTGCATTCGTCCCCTCAATTTGAACATCCATCACATCCTCGATCTTCTCTATTAAAACATTGATGTTATTTGGATCGACGGATGGAGGAATCCAAGCTCCCCGACCGGCCTGAGAGTCCTGCTCGGCAATCACCTTCAAAGCATTGTCGGAGAAAGGAACCACGTTGTGGAGAGACCAAGCTGCCTCATCATATCCATCCTGGCATATAAGCCGAGCAATGGCCGCAAGGTCCAGGCCGTGTGAGGTATCTGCCATGAGATGATGGGCCAAGTGCATATAGCCATCCATGAACATGGTGGTAGTCTTCTCATCAACGTCATCAGTGAAGGCCGGGCTATCTTTGAACCAGGCAACAACATTCTCTTCCTTGAAGGGAATGCTTGCCTCCAGTTCCATCCTATCAGCAATAGCCACCTCGGCCTTCTACATCGCCTCGGCCTTGAGCTTCTCCAGCTCGGCCATCTCGGCATCCTTAATCTTAAGGGCCTCCTCGGCCATCTGCTTAGCCTTGGCTCTGGCCTCTCGCTCAGCCTCCAGCTCTTCCCTCAATAATTTCAGAGAGTCAGCAGCTGCGGCCACGTCGGTTTCACCTTTGCCAATCTGTGCCTTGAGTTTCGAGATCTGGTCGTCAACGGATTTGTTGTGGATGTTCTCATAAGCTACCATGGTGGCAAGCTACATCATAAAAACAACCTCAACAAAAATATAAAGTAAAGAGTACGAGGAGGAAATGACGAAGAAATTACCTTGGCAATGATCAGGCCCTTCCTATTGGCCATGTTCTCCTTGCTATGCTTGGCCTTGATTAGTTTGTCAAGAAACTTCTCATCCATGGCACGTTGAATGACATCTCGGCCTAGCCTAACCTGTGGGCCCTCCCGAGATAACACATCAAGACCTTTGAGGGTTGGCTGGAGGCCAAGTTGCCTGGCCAGCTGCTCAGCCTCTTGATAATTCTTGATGGTACGAGGGTTGAGTACTTGGGATGAGGAGGCATTTGCAGCCCTCTTTGAGGAAGGTTCCCCCTCGGCAGAACCAGAAGGTGGCCTTTTCTGGCCCGACGTTGAATGTACGCTCGCCAAAATTTTGTTTTCGATGATGAAAATTGGAGTCGCCACGCCATATTTTAAGGTACACTTTGAAAAACCTTTGAAAGAGAAAATAGGTCCGGGTTCAGGTTACGTGTTGGGAAGAACCGAGAGTTCACCCAACACGCCTCGTCCGTAGACGAGTCTTTCTAAGAAAACATCCAAATAATCCAAGGTGTGTGCAAGCAATGATAATGAACAAATGTGATAAACCATGAATTTTATTGATTTGAACTGAGATCTTACAACTTGTGAGCCATTTGGTTAGGGAGGCCACGTCCCAATTACAATAGATCAGAACAACTTACAACTGAAAATCGATCTCTGCAAATGGACAAAGTGTGTCGCGTGACACAGGACATGCATGGCTGGATGTGTTGCGTGACACAGGATCCACCCATGCACGATGTGTCGCGTGACACAAAGTGTCCTTCTGCAGGGATCTGACAATTGAGCAACAGAACAACCAGGAACCAACACAGATCTAAACAATCAACCAATTATGCTTCGAAATGAACAATTAACAACAATTCAACCAAGGGGGTGTGGATATGGGTAGATCCACACTCCCTTGGGAATACAATACCAATTCCAACAATAATCAAACCATGAGCATTCAATTATACAAAGCAACAATGTTAAACAGAGAGATTGCGATTGGGGTTCAATAATCAAGACAGATGGAGTTTGATTGCTGAACCCAAGGAGGATAAAATGATGAAATTATGAAAGTAGCAAAATAAGAGAGAGAGATGGAATTGAGTGGTTACCCTTGATGATTCCACGAATTTTATACCAAGGCTGGTATAGAACCCTTCTACAACTACTTCTGAAGTTGCTTGAACTGGGATGGATTGATAGATGAAGGATCTAAGTGGTGATGGGTGAATTGGAGTGAATTGGGGGAAATTGAAGGTGGATTTAGGGTAGGAGAGAGAGACGTGTGTTTTCAGTGTATGTGTTACGCTCCTATTTTGGCAGAGTAACAGTATGTAAAAGTTGGGATCCATTTCTGAGAGGGGTAGGGTCTTATTTATAGGCTGCAGTTGATGGTCACAAGGTATCGCACGACCTTCTGTAACCATTTTCCATGCCTCGATCTGTCGCGTGACACAAGGTGTCACCAACCGTTTTTGGCGCCAAAACCAGGTTCTGGAACATTCTGAGTAAATACCCAAAAGGTCCAAAACAGGTTTATTCCCTGTAGGTCCTTTAGCATGAGCAAAGTACCAAAAGGTACTTCCTTCGCAAGAAACTTATGGAATATTTTCGGAAGTCTCGGAATAGACCGGGAATTTACCAAAATGCCCCTTAATGCAATTTTATCGTATTAAAATGCATCTAAAAGGGTAGCGAATTGGATTGGAGTACTTACAGAGCCCCTCAGCAACGTCACTTATGGAAGAAGTGAGGTTGTCGATAAAATAAGACCCAATCCCAATGAGCGGCAGGGGATAAGGCGGATAGCTGGACAATGATCTGGTGAGATCGGATGGCTGGACCTTTGGAGAAAGGATTCCTACGTATCTCTAGGAGGGAATCAAGTCAGATCGTAGTTCGAAAAATGAAATCGACAAGGAGCAAGAAATGGTAGAGATATGCTTTCATACCTTTACTGTGCTTACCTGTAGCTGCCGAAGGGACTGATGCTACTACTGATGGTGAAAGGTTGTAGCTGCCGGAGGGTCTCATGCTGCAACTTGCTTGATGATGAAAGGTTGTAGCAGCCGGAGGGTCTCATGCTGCAACTGATTGAAAATAGTAGCTGCCGGAGGGACTCACGCTACTGTTGATGACGGTCGTGGCTTCCGGAGGGACTTAGACCACTAGATGTTGGTGAAGAGTAGCTGCCAGGGGACTCACGCTACTGTTGATGACGGTCGTGGCTACCGGAGGGACTTAGACCACTGGATGTTGGTGAAGAGTAGCTGCCAGGGGACTCGCGCTACTGTTGATGACGGTCGTGGCTGCCGAAGGGACTTAGACTACTGGATGTTGGTGAAGAGTAGTTGCCAGGGGACTCACGCTACTGTTGATGACGGTCGTGGCTGCCGGAGGGACTTAGACCACTAGATGTTGGTGAAGAGTAGCTGCTAGGGGACTCACGCTACTATTGATGACGGTCGTGGCTGCCGGAGGGACTTAGACCACTGGATGTTGGTGAAGATTAGCTGCCAGGGGACTTACGCTACTGTTGATGATGGTCGTGGCTGCCGGAGGGACTTAGACCACTGGATGTTGGTGAAGAGTAGCTGCCAGGGGACTCACGCTACTGTTGATTCTGGTGGGGATAGATGTAGCTGCCGGAGGGTCTTAGGCTATAATTGTTGCTTGTGGTGGTGGCTGCCGGAGGGACTTAGACCACTGTTGCTGATGGCTTACTGTTTTGCCATGCGAGGGACGACCTTTGTTGACGGTTGGTTGACTTTGGGGTCATGAACTTTGTTAGAACGGATTCTTGTTGATGCTTTGGCGGCGGGACCGATGATACTGATGAACGTTGCTTGGGGAGACTGATAGATGTGGAATCTTTGTCTCGATTTTGGCTGAGGGACAGTCCTCGAGATTTGATGATGCTCAGTTGATTATTGTACCTGCGGGGGAAACAACACTCCAAGCACTATATCTGACTATGCTACTCTGTTAGCAAAGGTTAAACTATGTTAGCTTGTTTGCGCGAATCCGTCCGCTCCAGGAATGGGTTGATGATTGAATGAAAGAAATGTGATTATTGTATTGAAAAATCGGCTTTGTCGGGCTTGTACATGAGATGGTGGAGCTGTATTGGGTGAGTGTGTATGGTGATACATATGGTGTAGTGAATCCTCTCCCGTACGTTTACATGTGAATATATATGAGGATGGGAGGTGTATTGCAGCGACGGCGAGTCGGGGAGTGCCCTGCGGGTGGACTTGCAGGAACTTTGATGATGTTTGATGTTGACCAGATGTGTCGCCCGACATGTCATGCCTGCTGGGCAAGTTGTGTCGCGCGACTGGGGGAAACTCGTAGCAGGCCCCTTTTAAATCAGCTCAGGATTTATTTGTAGACACTGCCCTTTCAGTAGGAGAACACCAGCAGCCCCGGCTTGACAGACAAGTGATTTCTGTGACCAAGGTTGGAACTTTCAACCACAATGGAGCACTATAACAGAGAAGTAGCTTCTCGGGAGCATCAATTTCGCCAAGACCTTGTCGAAGATTCGCGATTTCACCAAAAGCATCATGGGAAAATCATTGACAAGCGGTATGGCATGCCGTGTCTCTGGCCTTTGAAGGACTGGAGGGTTGATTGGGATTTACTTCGGGCAACTTCATGTTTCTGGGACTCAGAAAGACACGTGTTTACTTTGTCATACAATGATCTGATGCCAACCATGGAGGATTACAGAGCATTGACAGGCCTGGGCGAGGCGGAGACTGTAGCATTTCCTCGGGACTGACGGTCAATTACGGAGCAATTATCAGCTTTCTTGTGCTTACCAGCAGATCAGGTGTCATCTATGATTCTGGATGATGGACTTGTAGACTTGACCCGGATGGCCCGATTGCGCTTTTCCAGTCCGGAGTTGTTCGATCTTTCTACATCTCTGGACATATATGTATTGCTTACCCTGTCCGCTTACTATTTCTGTGGATATGCCAGAGTTTGCCCGAGTGCATTGCTGGAGATTGTCAGACAACTCAGGGGTGACCGAGGTGTGGACCTTTGTCAAATCCATTCTGGACAAGGGGAGATGGACATTGTACCGCTGCTGTTGGCTGAGACCTACCACGGCCTTGATAGGCTAGCAGGAGGATCTAATTTCATGGGTGCAGGCAGCACCAGTTTGTTATCCTTGTGGCTTTCTGAGAGGTTGCGCTTGATTGGGCCATTACCAGAGGGTCAGACAGCGATGCCTTGGGTGACAAGACAACGCAGGATGTTGAGAGATGCGGCTGGTGACAGCTGGCAGATGAGATTGACGCGGTATGGGACTGCTGACCTGAGCTTTTGGATTCCGACGTGGGGGCTACAGACCATGAGAGATATTCAGGATGGGTCAGTGGTAGTCAGGCTACCAGGGTTGCATGTGTCTTCATTCTGCGTCCCGTCATTGGTGAGTAGGTAGTATGGGTACCCTCAGCAGATTGTCCGGGCTTTGAGAGAGAGGCTGATGACTAATGATGTTCCGATGGACATGACTGAGCCCCAGACTGTGCAGTTTTTTAGCAGATCATTTTTGGAGGGCTTTCTTCCCACGCGGACACTCCTTCGACAGGCCAGAGGGATCACATTCTTGACCACGGAGTATTTGATCTGGTATGAGGAGCAACAGGGTCCTGTGCAGTTGATGATAGAGGCTCGCCGTCTGGAATACTTGGGAGCAAACTACCCAACCATTCGGTCTTTCAGAGATACAGAGGCCCAGGGGAACCCAGATGATGTTACCGGTGATGTTGCTGAGGACTATCAGTGGCAAGAGATCCGGAGAGCTGCTATGAGGGATGATCCAGAGGTGATAGCTCGCAGAGAGGCCTTGAGGCAAGAGAGGATTGCTAGGGCAGCTTTGAGGGAGACTGGTCTGATCGAGCCACCGGCACGCGTTATACATGAGCTAGGACGAGCTCAAACCGACTTATTTGACATTCCTAGGCCAAGGACCTCTCGGGGACCGAGAAAAAGGAAGAATAGAGATGCAAGTTCGGGAGCGGGAATGAGCTCCTAGACAATTTATCTAAGAGATAGTAGACACTTTTGTTTGTATTTTGAGGGAGGGATTTATTGTATGGAACATGAGTATCCCTTGATTACTTATTTGGAGACAAAATAGATGTTAGCATTTTGAAAATTTATTGCCCTTTATTCGCAGCAGGTTATTTGAATCAAAAGCAGGCCGTGCTTGAACTCATCAAAAAGAATATTAACTTAAAATGAACTTTTGAAAAGCTTTGGGACCGTAATCAAAACACATTTTGGCAAGATTTGAGATTTTGCAGCATTTTAGACCGAACCACGAGTGGTTGCCTACGTTCCCCTTTTACAAAGAGAACTAAGGGGCTCAGGTCTCCGTAGTTCGACTCAATTGACTTGTGTATTTAAGAAAGGGAAGATGGAAAGGAGACATGGTGCAACCTTGTTTTTTACCTAGACCGCCCTTTTTTGGGTTTTCAGTCTAGTTGGGTATATTCTTTTAGCACCGGGCGCGTCCCTTATTTTTGCATGGACTGCCTTTTGAGAGGTTTTCAGTCTCATCTGGGACAATTTTATTGCGCCTTTATTTTCATTTCTTTATTTTTGTATTTTTTTTATTTTTTATACATAGGGGAAAGACTCGATCAAACATAATACCGCCGCAACTTGTCGCCATTGACGGGGTGCAGGAACGGGTTGCCGTCCAAATCTGTCAGCTGCATAAATCCTCCAGAGAGTATTTTCTTTACCAAAAATGGCCCGACCCAGACAGGTGCCCATTTGCCCAATGCACCGCTCTGATTGGAAGGCTTCATCTTGAGGACCAGATCACCAACCTTAATATCCCTGGGCTTCACTTTTTTGTCGAAAGCACGGGCCATTCTCTTCTGATACGCCCGGCTATGCTCCATGGCCTTTAATCTGCGTTCGTCCAACAGTGCCAATTCATTGTATCGAATTTGGAGCCATTCAATCTCATTTACTTCATTCTCGAGCAATACCCTGAGGGATGTAATCTCTATCTCAATGGGCATGACAACCTCCATTTCGTAAGTTAAGGCATGTGGAGTTGCACCGGTAGCAGTCCGAATTGAAGTGCGGTAGCCCCACAATGCTAGATGCAATTTCTCCGGCCAATCCCGTCCTCGCTCGGCCATCTTCTTTATGATTCGATCAAGGTTCTTATTGGCAGCCTCAACATCACCGTTTGTCTGCGGTCTGTATGGTGACGACTTATGGCGCTTAACCCTGTACTCAGTGAGCAGACGATCAGTTTCTCCTTCAAAATGGGATCCATTGTCAGAGATGATCTCATTCGGGACTCCATAGCGGCAAAAGATTTGTTCCTTTATGAAGCGAGCAACTTTCTTAGCTGTAAGCACTTTGTAGGACGCAGCTTCCACCCACTTTGTGAAGTAATCTACCGCGACCAAAACAAATGAATGTCCATTGCTCCCTGATGGAGTTATCTTCCCGATGACATCGATTCCCCACATTGCAAAGGACCAAGGAGTTGTCATACAATATAGATCGTGAGGAGGGATGTAGTTTAGGTTGGAGAACTACTGACACTTGTCGCAAGTCCGCACAAACTGGATGCAATCAGTCTCTATGGTGATCCAGAAGTAACCCAGTCTGATAATGCTGTGCATGAGGGATTGAGCATTCATGTGAGGTCCGCAGGCGCCATTATGAACATCTTGCATTACTCTCTGAGCTTTCTCTTTGCTGATACAGAGCAGGAGTGGGCAACCTTCCCTTTTCTTCCATAACTCATCGCCAAGTATGACATATTGTGCTGATAGCCTTTTCAGAGCTTGCAGACTTTTGGCACGGATACCTCTTAGGTCACCCTCTTCATCAACAGGGAAGGATGCCTCACCATGCTTGAGATACTGAAAGATCTGGCTATACCACGACTCATCGACGGTTTCAAGCTCTATTTCACAACAATATGCCGGATTCTCTCACCTTCCGGCCCTGAACGGCTTGATTGACTTACCCTCCGGTATTTCCACCAAAGAAGCCAGAGTAGCTAGTGCATCGGCGAATATGTTCTTATCTCGCGGCAGGAACTGGAATGAACTTCCTTAAACTGGCCGACGAGCTCTGTAATATAAGCATGATACTTCTGGAGACACGGATCTGTTGTTTTCCATCTATTGGCGGCTTGGTTAATTATCAGCTGGGAATCACCAAACACTTCCAACTCATCCACATTCCGTTCAAGGGCAGCCTCAAGACCGGCTATGCAAGCTTCATATTCGGCTGCGTTATTGGTAACCGAGAAGTTTAGCTTGATGTCTATGGGGGTGTGCATGTCATTCGGGTCTACTAATACCATCCCAATGCCGTTACCTCTTTTGTTCGCTGCACCGTGGAAGAATAACTGCCACCGGTTGCCATTTTCTATGACAAAAATCCCCTCATTCGGAAACTGGAGATCTGGTCATCGGGCTTCTGTGCTGGGAGAGTCAGCCAACTGATCTGCCAAAGCTTGTCCTTTGATTGCTTTCCGGATCACATACTTAATATCAAACTCAGCTAAGAAGAAGGTCCATTTTGCAAGTCTGGTGGAGATACTGCCTCTGTTGCTCTGAAACAGGTCCTTAATCGGGTCCATTTTGGAGACCAGATGTACTGTGTGGGACAACATGTAGTGCTTTAGCTTTCCAACCACCCAAACCAGAGCTGCACACGTCTTCTCTAGGGCGGAGTAATTCAACTCGCTACCTTGGAATTTGCAGCTGACAAAATAGATGGCATTCTCGACCTTGGAGTCCTTTTTCTCTTGCGCTAGCATGGCCCCGATGGATGTATCTGTGACCGTCAAGTATAGAAGTAGAGGTTTTCTCCCATGAGGCGGACAAAGGATGGGAGGATTAACAAGATACGCTTTGATTTTCTCGAAAGCTAGCTGGCATTCTTCATTCCAAATCACCTCCTGATTCTTCTTCAGCAGCTTAAATATTGGCTCACACATGGAGGTCAGCTGGTTGACAAATCGGCTGATGTACTGTAGACGGCCCATGAAACCCTTTACCTCAGAGACTGTTCTGGGCGACTTCATTTCATTGATTTCCTTGACCTTTATGGGATCCACCTCAATACTGCGCTCTGTGACCATATACCCCAAGACCTTGCCACGGATAACCCCAAAGGTGCACTTGGCTGGATTTAATCTCATGGAGTGCTCCCGAAGTCTGTTGAAGAACTTCCTTAGATTAATGAAATGCTGTCCATCTGACCCCTTTGAATGAATGATCATATTGTCAACATACACTTCAATCTCCTTATGGATCATGTCGTGGAACAGGGTAGTGACGACCCTCTGATAGGTAGCCCCAGCATTCTTTAGTCCAAATGGCATCACTGTGTAGCAATAAGTGCCCCAAGGAGTGGTAAATGCTGTCTTTTCCCGATTTTCCTCGGCCATTTTAATCTGATTGTAGCCCTCAAAGCCGTCGACGAAGGATTTGACTTCGTAGTTCGCTGTTGCATCCACAAGCATGTCAATGTTCGGCAGGGGGAAGTCATCTTTGGGACTAGCCTTGTTGAGGTCTCGGAAGTCTACACAAACCCGTACCTTTCCATTTGCTTTTGTGACCGTTACGATGTTTGCCAGCCAAGTCGGATATTCGATCACCTTGATAAAGCCTACCCGTAGGAGTTTCTCAATCTCTTCCTTGACCTGTAAGGACCACTCGGGCTTGATCCGCCTCAGTTTCTGCTTGATCGACTTGATCTCTGGATCCAGGGGTATCCGGTGCTCTAGAATAGATGTGTCCAACCCAGGCATGTCTTTGTAGGACCAGGCGAAGATGTCTACAAACTCTTTGAGTAGCTCGATCAGGACACCCCGCTCAACTCCGGAGAAGAAGCTACCAATTTGCGTTTCTTTGGGTTCCTTAGCTGTTCCCAAATTCACCGTTGTCAATATCTCATCGGCAGCTTAGGCCCGGCTTTCCTTTCGCTCGCAAACCTGCTTTGAATTATTTTCTAAAAATTGTTCATCTATTAAGTCTGCATTATCTTTGATTGATTCTGGCTTAATTATTTTTAAATCTTGATGCTCATTTTTTGTTAAGCGTTCAATCATTAGATTTGCAATCACGGGATACTCGGAAAGATCGACCATTTTATTGAGGGCAAAAGGGAAAATAGTATCCACAACACGACGACGGTCTTCGGTCATGAGGACGTCAGACCTATCAGAGGACTCAAACTCGATTACAAGGGATTCAGGGGAATGACTCAAGACATGGGGGACAAACTTAGACACAGAAGGACTAGGACGCGGCTTGAGCCCAAGCTTCTTGATCATAGTCTCCCTGTCGGCGACTGGTCCCTGAAATGAAGTCCAATTCTGCAACGGCCTCTCTGCAACTGTCTCCAAAATGCTCTGATCCACAACCGGCCCATTCCCAAATTCCAGCATGGCTACTATATCATCATCTGAAGAAAAGTTGATCAAGTCCTGAGGATCTTCAGTAACAACAACCCTTTCTGTAGGTACCCCCTCTATATGTATACCACCTTCAGGCTCTGACAGCCCCTGCTCTCCGAACAGATTTGCCAGGTCACCATCCATGTCTACGGGGTCTGCACCGCAGATCTTGTGTATCACAGGCTCATCTAGAGCGAGCTTCTCAAACTGATTGACATAATCGGGCCCCTAAAAGTGGTAGTTGTTCTCATAGGTGGCAGTGACGCCTAGCCTCCTGGGTAGACTGACGAACATTTCCTTCGTCGGATCCTGGCTGGTGGCGAACCTTCGTATCATCTTCACCCTCTCTTTCATCTGACTTAGCTTTGGTTCCGGGCAAACGAACATTTCCCCATCCTCCTTGACAAAGTGCTTGTTTAGAGACCAGCTATAAGGGCGCATATCAGGCTTCTTGTATCTTTTGTCGGCAGCTAGAGCCATCCGCTCTTTAAGTGCTTCGGCCTTATCATATGCTTTATCTTCTCCAGTCGCAACATATCCCAGACCTCGCCTGTTTCTCTTAGGTTCCGGCATCTCAAGCTTATATGGCCCTTGCTGTCGCTTTCCTAACCCTAGGCCAGGAATATAGCTCATGCCTCTCATCATCTTCAGCATGAGAGGAATTTTGTCCGAGGAAGTTGTTAAGTCGATAGTGCAAACCTGCCCTTTTGGCTTTTCGATCGTGAAACCATTGAGCATCAGACCTTCTTGGTCAAGCTTGATTTTCATTACCGGCATGGTGTTGGTGCTGGTCTCTCCAATAGTGACACTGTCCCCATAAATGGTTGTCAAAACCCCATCCTGCACAAACTTCAAACATTGGTGGAGGGTGGAGGCTACCATTCCGATCTCATATATCCATGGCCTACCCAATAACACCGAGAACGTGACAGGAATATCGATGACCTAGAATTCCACTGCCATTTCCTTACCCCCCAAATAACAGATTCAAAGAGACAATCCCCAACACTGCTCTGGAAGTCGAATCGTAGGCTTTTATAGTCTGGTTGGACGGCTTAAGGCTATGTGCGTCAATGTCTAGCATGCTCATCATCTTTGCAGGAAGCACGTTCATGGCCGAACCGTTTTCCACCAACACATGGGGAATTCGACGCCCCTCCAAGGGCACGGTGATGTGCAGGGACTCGTTGTGCTTTGAATCGTAAGAAGGTAAATCTAGGTCTGTAAAAGTGATAATGTTCCCATTCTGGGCTGTTCCGATCAATTGGCAAGCCTCATCTGGAGTGGCATTAACGGACACCTTGGTTTTGGATAGAGCCTCTTCTAACTTTAGCTTGTGGGGGTAAGAAGATGTGAGCAGGGACCATAAAGAGATATCAGCCTGGGTTCTTTTCAACTACGTCAAAATTGGGTCCTCTTGGATTTCTTCATTTCCTGCTGATCTTTAGGGATCTCGAGAGGTCTGGGGGTTCGTAACCGCAACTCCTTTGCCCTTTCCAAGTGGATCAGCGCTATCTGCTCCCAACATTCTACCTGATCGAGTCAACAAGTTAACCTCTTGATCATCCTCAATCACAAAATTTCTACTAGCCTCTTTGAGTTCTGCCAGCGTAAGCGGAGCAGAGCGAGTGCTGTATGGCCACGCTGCTTGTCTTATCTCGTTTATGGACAATGGTGCATCCAAGTTAGCTGCTATTCTGAGCTCTTCCAAAGAGATTGGGGACTCTTTGGGAACCATAGAAGAGATAGCGTTGACAACCAAACGCTCTTCATATTCATCGTAATCAACAACATTATTTAAATCATACAAATCATCAAGATACAAGACGTAGCAGAAATTATCTTTCATTTCATTAAAACAAGGATTTACATCAGTCATGACTTCATTACAATCACCACTAGCTTTTCCACTTACAGACCCTTCAAACTCTATTACATTCACGAAATAATACTGACCAAAATCGATTAGGTTCACATTGTTGCTGGGCAGAGGGTTTTTGATGGTGTTGGGATGAGGAGACTTTTCGATCTTCTTCTCATCAACAAGGCCTTGGATAATCTTCTTGAGAGTGGCTAAGGCGTTAGTGGTATTCCCTAGGAACTGATGGAACCTGCAGTATTTACTAGCATCGAGGTTGGGATTAAGGTGGATAGGACTGTAGTTGTCCAGTGGCTTAATCATGCCAGTTCTAAGCAAGCCGTTGAAGACTTCCTCTGTGGACATACCCAAGTCATCGAACCTCGACTGTTATCTGGGCTGGAATCTCCCACCATTTTGTCCATTGCTACCTCCCCCTTGCAGATTATTGATGCTACTATCCTTGACTACTTCTCTTCCCTTTAGCGCCATTGCAGAGACTGGGTTGGGTGCCCGGTACCGGAATCCTCCACTTCCGCTACTACCGCTAGCATTTACACTTGGGGTGAGGTTAAACAACCTGTTCTCACTTCAAGCGCCCATGCCAACTATTTCCCTTAAATCTGGATACCATCCCTTTCCAATGGCCTCCCTCAACACAGGTTTCACACATGACAGGAAAATATCTTTCTGATCTTGAAGGGGAATTGGTTCCGACAGCTCGTTGAGTTTGGCATTCCATCTCTTGTAGAACTCTGTTATTGACTCATCACTTTTCTGGATGGTGCCCACTAGGTCGTCTCGGGTAGTACGCCACTCTAGGTTTCCTCTATATTTCTCCAAGAAAGTCTCAGTGATCTGGCTCCAAGTGGAGCGACATTCCTACTTTAAGGCCAAAAACCAAGTGAGCGTCGGACCTTTTAGAGTCAGATGAAAATGAGAAGCCATAAACTCGGGTGTGCAACCCATCGCCCCCATCGTCATTACGTAGGTATCCACATGGGTCTTTGGGCAGGCTGTGCCATCAAAATCCATCTTGGGCATCTTGAATTTATGGGGAAGAGGTGTTACTTGGGCCGGATCAACCACCTTAAGGCCACTGGACCCCACTGTCAGTTTATCAATTTATTGTTGATTTGCCTTAATAAAGCTGTCACCTCCGGGGTCATTCCCGGGATTTGAGGAATAGCAGGAGCCACGGTCGAAGACGGCACTGGAAATTTTGGAGTAGATCTGATAAGCAAGGCGGCCGAGGGAAGACCGAAAGTACTGGGGATGCTGATATTGCTGTCCAACAGACTGGCTGAACTGGGAATCCTATTCCCGTACATGTCGTACCCATTAAACTGAACACTTGGATTCTGTAGACCAAACTGTGCTGATTGACATCCGAACTGACCATGGGTAGAAAATCCGGTACTAATACAGGGAGCTGAATATGGGGTGGAACCATATAGGTGCTGGGTGAGAGGAGAACAAACTGCGGGCTGAGAGAAGTAGCTTTGGAACTGAGGCTGAGGATACTGTGGAATACTGTCCGGACAAATCTGGTTTCCTGATAGGCGATACTGATTGTTGTACTGCGGTGGAGCTTGGAAAACATTCTGCTGCTGACTGGATTGACCATACTGATAATTGTCTTGATACATGCTGACCTGGGGTTGGGAATAGCTTCCTTGAAACTGGAATCTGTACTGAGCTTGCGGCACTGGGGCACTGGGAGCTGGAGAGGAGGTCAGATCAAAGAAGTTCGATGGTTGGCTACCACTTTTGTTGAACCATGCTGAGCAACTTGGCTATGTATTTGAGAGATTGGGAGAGGAACCCTTCCTTGGGTATTCACGACTATTTCCGGAGACGGCATCCGATCAGGGCGAGGAGCATAACTCACGAGAGGAGGCATAGCATGGTAGTTGGGTTGAGGTGCAGAGTGATAAGCAGGTTGAACAGGAGAGGCAGATCCGATCCCGTTGTTTCCCTCTTCGGTGATTTCTTCGTAGGAACCATCCTCTCGGCGGAGTACTGCGATTCCCCTGGCTCGTATGGCCTCCACAAAATGGGTATGGACTTCCTCCTCTCAAGCCTTGGCGTTCTGAGCCAACAAGCGGGATTCAGGTTCCCTAGCCAAAGCAGCTTCTAGAGTTATTCTCAACTCTTCTGCAGACATGTCATTCAAACCCGGTTGACCCATCGAAACTGAACCTCCAGTAGACTGAGTAGCAAACACATCACCATTTCCTACCATGTCTGATTCTGAATTGATTGAAACCCCCGAAACTGTTTGAACTTCTTCAACAACACGGACCAAACGAGCTCCCGGAACAGAAGAGCGGATCCAACTCGACGTAGCTGCAGCGGTAGATACAGGTTGATAAGGTGGTAAAGGAGGAAGACTTTGAGGAAATACGGGAGAGGGAAAGGAAAAAGAGGGATGGACTCGCGCAAACAATTTATTTATGTTCAAGTATAAATCAGTATTTTAAATCCTAAATACAGTTGGGAAAGGATAAGCCTTTATTAACGCAATCTACACCTTGGGAAAACCTAGGGCGCAACATTCAAATTACACTAAATGCTTTGCATTTGAAATTAATAATAGGTAATGATACCTAACCAAGACCTAACACGATGTGAGGCGGACGAGTGGTCCAAATTTCTGGGGAAATTTGGGCAGCTATGAATGTGGTGCCCAAGATTAGCTGCTCTCTTTTTTGTTTATTTTATTTTTTGGAACCGCTTTCTCGTGTAAGGGGGATCACCGCCTCACATCAGTTTGGAAATGCCCGGTTTAAATTGAAAAACGGAGTCGCCACGCCATTTTGATTTCCTCAAAACTTTGAAAAAAAGGATTTGGGTCCGGAGGTTAAGTTACCCTTTGGGAAGAACGGATCGTCGTTCACCCAAAGAGCCTTGTCGAAGTAAGTCTTACAAGATCCGCTTTTCATACTTGCCTTAGTGTTTTCGTGTGTGGGATATGTGTTTTGAAAAGGAGGGAATGTACCAAGTGGTCTTCCGGACGTATAAACCATGAGTTGGTTATTGCTCGGGATTCCTTGGATTTTTATGTATTAGGGACTTTGGTCCCATTCTCATCTTGGACTTATGATCATCATGATGAGACCTTGGGTCACATGTGATCAAGATAGGGACACCATTTTCATAGTCCAAGGATGAGACTCTTTAGAAAGGAATGACCTTTGCCTATCAATCCTACATCTTGAGACGATTTGGACTCTTTCGGGACATTTATGCTCGTCTCAAGTGATGATCGGAGATATGTGGCTAGGGCTCATCCTTTTCTAAAGGAGAATCCGTCTATGGCATCTTTAAGTGGAGGAAATGATGTAAAGATAGGACCTTTACACCATCTCGCTCCAAGAGATGCTCCAAATACCAAGGGGGACTAGGGAAGGGGTATAACGATTGGATCTTTATACTCATCCTATGCCTTTTTGTGCCTTATGAAGGTCACTAGGCAATCCTAGGAGAGATATCCAATCATGAGGGACATGGGGGATGCATGTTTAAGCTAAAGATGACATTTTTAATCAAAAAGATGACATTTTGGTGCAAAGGATGCTACTTTATGTGCAAAGATGACATTTTTAATGCAAAGAATGCTATTTTGATGCAAAGGATGCTACTTTGATGCAAAGGAAGCTACTTTATATATAAAGATGTCATTTTAAGAGCAAAGGATGCTACTTTATATGTAAAGATGATATTTTAAGTGCAAAGGTTGCTACTTTTCACATCACCATGTGAGAGATCCACCCTAGAACAAGCCTTTTGAGGTCTCATTGTTCATCCTTGGGTTGGATCTTCCATGGATCCTATGTGATAGGGAAAAAAGGGGGGTAGTATGATTTACATGCCTAAAGATGGGATCTTTAATGACAATATCAAGTACCAAGCAAGTATATAGTAATATGTAAAGCAAGGAGCAATATATCACATAAATACAAGTATATTTTCAAGAAAAAGGGGAGGAGAGGTTACCAATGGTGGTGTTCCTCTATCTCCTTGAAGTTTGCCTAGGGAAGGACCAACTTTGGAAGGTTTTGAAGAGGAGGGAGGTGGTTTTTGACACTCTCAGCTCTCTGAAATTTCGTGGTGGTATTTTGGCAGAGTAACACTACTCAAAAATCCCCCTCCTAAAATGAATAGAGGAGGTCTCTATTTATAGGCAGTCTGGGAATGGCTAATGAAGCCGTGCGGCTGTAACCCCATGGCTAATGAGGCCGTGCTGTTTTATCCTGAGATGGCTCAGCTTATTTCTAGAACCATGCAAGGTGGCCTTCTAGAAAGGCTTTTCCAGCAAAGGTTTGCGTGGAATTTTAATTCCTAGCAAGTCCTTCGCCCCTCGGAAGGTTTGGAAAAGTTTTCGAATTGTCCCTGAACTTTAGGAAAGTCCGGGGAATCGCCGGAAAACTTCACCGGAAGGCATGAGCTAGATTTGGGTACTTACAGAAGCCCTTCGGCAACGTCACTTGCAGGGCGAGTGGGGTTGTCGATAGAAAAGGATGCGATCTGGCAAATGCCGAGACGGATTGGGTGACCAAGGTGGTCGAGTGGCTGAAACTTTGGAAGGCTACCTACGTATCCCGGAGGAATCAAGCCAGATCGTAGTTCGGAAAAGATCCACTGGGGAAAGGGGTGTCATATGTGAAGAATTGGCTGAACCTAAAGTAGGCTACCTACGTATCCCGGAGGAATCAAGCCAGGTCGTAGTTCGGAAAAGATCCGCTGGGGAATGGCGAAGAGAAACTGGTCTCTTGCTGGGGAAATAGAAAGGAAAGTGACCTAGGAAGTCGAGTAGCTGATCCTACTGGAGATATGCTAGATAAAGAAAGTGGCCAATGTGGTCGGATATCTGGACCTCTACGAGGGGCTACTTCACCACTGAGCAATGATGAAGGAAGAGGGTGACCAATGTGGTCGGATGGCTGGACCTTTTTGAAAGGCTTATGCACCACTAAGGAGTGAGGCATGAAAAGGGTGACCAATGTGGTCGGATGGCTGGACCTTTTTGAAAGGCTTATGCACCACTTAGGAGTGAGGCATGAAAAGGGTGACCAATGTGGTCGGATGCTGGACCTTTATGAAAGGCTACCTACGTATCCCGGAGGAATCAAGCCTTGATCGTATTTCAAGCCTCACTAGATAGTTAGGAACAGTGTCTAGAATCCTTGAGGTTTTGACAATTAATGGAGGAGTCACCTGATTGACAATTAATGGAGGTTGTCACCTGATTGAGACTAAAGCTTATGTCACTATCAAGGAGATAGAGATAGCTTAAGTTGGAAAAACTTGAGCGTACTTCACAATCTCTTTCGAATTAGAGATAGCGGTAGCCTAAGTTGGAAAAACTTGAGCGTACTTCACAATCTCTTTCGAATTAGAGATATAGGTAGCTGAAGTTTGGAAAAACTTGAGCGTACTTCTCAATCCCTTTCGAATCAGAGATAGAGGTAGCTAAAGTTTGGAAAAACTTGAGCGTACTTCTCAATCCCTTTCGAATCAGAGATAGAGGTAGCTAAAGTTTGGAAAAACTTGAGCGTACTTCTCAATCCCTTTCGAATCAGAGATAGAGGTAGCTAAAGTTTGAAAAAAACTCGAGCGTACTTCTCAATCTCTTTCGAATCAGAGATAGAGGTAGCTGAAGTTCGGAAAAACTTGAGCGTACTTCTCAATCTCTTTCGAATCAGAGATAGAGGTTCACCTTATTTGATTAGATTCTAACAGAGATATAGGAGATTTTTGGGAGAAATTTATACAATTTGGGAAATTTATACGGTCTTCCGGACCGGGTAATTTATAGCCTTCCGGGCTTCGGATAATGAGTTGAGAAATTTATACGGTCTTCTGGACCGGGTAATTTATAGCCTTCCGAGCTTCGGACAATGATTTTGGGAAAATCGTCATTCCATTTGGAGATAACGAGAAATTTTTCGGATGAGGCATTATCCCATTTGGTGATAACGGAAGACTTCCCGGAGGAAACGTTATCCCATTTGGTAATAACGGAGGACTTCCCGGAGGAAACATTATCCCATTTGGTGATAATGGAGAAATTTTGGGCAAAAGTATTTAAGGTTATTTTTCTTTGTGCATGTCACATGAGCCACGGGTTGACTCTTTAGCAGAGAGGCAATGTGAGAATGTGTTTGGGAACTGTTTGAGACATGTTTCGAGCAGGTGGGGTCATATCCCTTGGGCGCGGAATGGGCTGCTGCTTTTGCTGAGATTTGGCTAATGCTGCCAAAAGGTATCATATGGACCAAAATTCCCTCTTGGGCTGAGATCGGGTTTAAACCTCGGGTCTCGACTAAAGTCCCTTTCTCAAACTCTGGCACTTGAAGCTGATGTCGACAGACTTTTAGAACCAAAAACTAAAGCAGATGTCGAAGTGACCAAACCTCCCTTCTAGGGGTGGATGCGACTTATCGAAGCCCCGGTCTGAGGAAAAATTTCTGCAAAGCCCCATGTCTTATTAAAGCAAGGAAAGATCCTTTCATTGGCAAAGCCCATGAGTAGGCGAAGTCTAGATTTCGAAGAGGTGATTTGGTGAAGCCCCAATCTTGAAGAGTTTCAAGGCAGCCCTAATGCGAATTGTAGCAGAAGAGGGGAACCTACCTTTTTTTTATTTTCTTTAGTCACTCAGTCAACCGCAAGAAGACGTGGAAGAAGGGAATTTTTAGAAATTTATACATGCAGGGGCATATTTTTCGAAAGGTGGGAATAGATCCCCATTTTGTGTTATTTCGATTGCCTTATTCGACGTAGGCACAAAAACTCGCTTTGGGTTTGACTCTTTTGAGAGAGTATAAGCGTAGAAAGATTTGTAAAAGTGTATGGAAGCCCCTGCTAACAGAAAATCAGTGTTTAGCACTATTTTTCCTAAGATGTAGAAAAGGAAGACTTGTCAAGACATCTGAAAACTTATTTTATTTACAATGATCACAAGATTGCTTAAAACCCTTTATTAATGTTCGGGTTATTCAACCACTAATCTCGATATGAATAAACATTTCGATTAATCATGAGGAGAAAGTCAACCAATGTCGCGGATCAAGGTTGTCTATGTGTGAAAGAAAGGTCTGTGTATAGGGAGGTCATTGATGAGACCGGGTTTTCTGGGATTTGAACGTGTTTATGGGAGGGGTCATTAATGAGACCGGATTTTCTGGATTTTGAATATGCTTATGATCGGAGAGGCCATTGATGAGACCAGATTTTCTAGAATTTGGATATGCTTATGACCGGACCATTTCTGGTTGCCTACGTTCCCCTCATTGTGAGGAGCTCAGGTCGCCGTAGTTCGGCTTTGGCCGGACTGTGTTTGGTTTTGGGAAATGAGATTTGAACATTTGTGGTTCCTTTGATGGAAAGGCTCGGATGAGAAGGTTGGATGATGAGGCATGAGCCTCGGGATTATTCCTTGACCAAGTCATTTTTGGACGACTGCTTCAATTGCTTCCTGATTTTCGTCTTTCGTTGAGGGAGAAAGAGAAAGGTTTCGCATATGCCCAAAGGCTTATGGAATGTTTCTGCCTTTGCTTTGACCACTCCATTGCTATTGACAACTTTCATTCTTTGAGCTTTGATTTTGCTTGTCCGTCAAGCTTTTGATTGGCGACGCTGGGTCCTTGGCCTCATTTTTTTTTATGTGCAACCCTGTTTTTTGCCTAGACAACCCTTTACAAGGTTTTTAGCCTAGCTGGGTATTACTCTTTTTGCACTTTATTATTATTTTTTTTCTCTTTTTTTTTTAAAGCATATGAGGGCCAAGGCGAGCCCCTGCTTGAACTTTCTTGATGCCCTTGAAGTCGAAGGCGAGCTCCTAGGTTGTTGTCGACATGTGGTCAATCTTTAGAAGCTGAGTGGCCTTTTGTTGTTCCTTGATGTTGCCGCCGTCGTTGACTTGGTCAAGGCGATGGTGAAGACATGATTTGGGAGGCGTATGGCTTGATGAAGGCTTTTTGTGAGGTAAGGAAAGTGTATAGGGAGAGCATTGGTTGACTTTCTCACACCGATTAATCGGAACGTTAATTATTTCAAGAGATTATTTGCTGAGCAATGCAAGTGATCATATAAAATAAAACCATTTCATTAAATGTAATGTAGGTGTGCAAATAATGTCTTAAGTCTAGCAAGAAAAGAAGAAGACTCTTTTATAGAAGATTGAAGATTAATTACAATGTCCGAAGAGGACTTGATTGAAAGGGAAAGCACTAGAACCTAAGAAAGTTGACTGAGAGACTATTTTATTTCTTAATCTTGCTCAAGGATAGGTAACCCCTAGCCTAACTACTCTTCGCTAGTTGGACTGCCAGGGAACTTGAGCTTTCCTTCGTAGATCAACCCTTGGATTTCTTTCTTCAGATTATGGCACTTGTCTATTGTGTGACCATGATGATTGTGGTATTCGCAGAACTTGGTCCTGGCAAGGTTACGTGGGTTTCTTGGCTTATAATTCTCGAGAGGTGTGAGAATGCCTTGTCTCATCAACTCGCCAAAAACTTTGCTCATGGGCATCCCGAAATCATCAACACGATATTTCTGACCTTGCACTTCCTAAATCGATTTCTTTCCATAGCTTTCTGTTTTTGGCCCATGGAGGTTCTCGAGCTTCCCATCTTCTATCAATTTCTGGATCTCATACCTCAAATAGCAGCAATCATCAGTGTCGTGCCCAGGGTATTGATGGAAAAGACAATGCTTAGACTCATCCAACCGAACGTTGGGGTTCTTGGGCTTCCAATTCTCCAGTGGCTTTATCAGCTTTTCTTTCATTAGCTCTTCCAGCATCTTGCTTAAAGGCATCTCCACATTGTCATAGCGGAGTTTTCAGGAGACATTGTTGTTCTCAAGACTTGGATTTCCATTGTTCAATTGGTTCCATTGTTGGATTTGGCTGAAGGAGGCTACGACGCTCTTTCCTTTGTGAGGAACGGGTGCTAAGCTGGGTGCAGTTGCTGCTTGGTGCTGGTGGCATTGGGTTATGTTTGGTGGAATCATTTCTTTGCCCGGTTTGACATCTTGGGTCGGAGGAGTACTGGCGCTCATTATGAGATCAAGATTTTCTTGCATCTGTTTCACTTGCTCCATCAATATTGCCACATGGGGGTCAACGGGGACTTTCGAGTTACTGGAAATCACAACAGGACTTTTATCAGCAGAGGGAACCGCAGTAGTGCATCGGTGAAACCGACGGTGAATTCACTAAGTCCGGTAGGTGACAGCTGAAAACTTGAATCATCCGGATTTTCTTTTGGCAACTCATGATTGCATTCAGGTGGGTATAGGGGCTTCAGAACATAGCCACATAGCTCAAACTGATTATGTGAAGCTGGAGCATAAACTGGCAGGTATTGCTGAAACTGAGGGACAGGTGGGGTGAAACCCAATCCGTTCTGAGGAGCTGAGGGCGATGGAGCCCTGATGGCTTGGGATGTTGGAAAGGATTGAAGAGGAGTAGTCCTTGTCAAGGGATCATATGTGGGTGGAGGAAGGTATTGGCTGTAGGATGGAGGGTATTGATTATATGACGAAGGGTATTGGTTATAGGATGGAGGGATTGAGATCACTGTTTCTGGAGTCTCATCTTCGACCATGACCAGAGAACCGTTTGACTCAACTGTTACCTGAACCCCATAGCGGCGAAGAGCACCGATGAGCAGTGAAAACTGCTCTTCATGGACCTTATGGGCATTTTCCAAAGCCAGGCCTAACTCTTCCTTCCTAATCATCGGATTTCCTGTACCCTCACTGTTTTCTGTCAAATCTGCCATTCTGACTCTCTGAGCTGACAAAACTAACGATTCTGGCGAGCTATCTGAGGATTCTGCACTGACAGACCGCCGACCCGGTATTCCCACCCATTTCTTTCTCGCTGCGAGAAAGGGATAGACAAGGTTTAGACTCGGGGTAGGTAAGATTTAGACTCGGAGGTAAGTGTTTAGGCTGAAGGCTGAAGGCTCAAGTAACATGCACTTATTTGCTTAAATTTTGCTCAAAACACATTTTCCCCTAGGCCTAACTGATCGGGAAAAATTGGACCTTGAAAGGCCGAGATCGGAAATCGGAGATCGGACCGAGGAGGTCGCGACTAGAGATTTGACCGCGAAAGGTCGATATGGAAAATCGGAGATCGGACCGAGGAGGTCGCAATTGGGGATTTGACTGCAAAAAGGTCGAGATGGAAAATCGGAGATCGGACCGAGGAGGTCGCGATTGGGGATTTGATTGCGAAAGGTCGAGATGGAAAATCGGAGATCGGACCGAGGAGGTCGCGATTGGGGATTTGACCGCGAAAGGTCGAGATGGAAAATCGAAGATCGGACTGAGGAGGTCGCGATTGGGGATTTGACCGCGAAAGGTCGAGATGGAAAATTGAAGATCGGATCGAGGAGGTCGCGATTGGGGATTTGACCGCGAAAGGTCGAGATGGAAAATCAGAGATCGGACCGAGGAGGTCGCGATTGGGGATTTGACCGCGAAGGGTCGATATGGAAAATCGGAGATCGGACCGAGGAGGTCGCGATTAGGGATTCCAGAGATAGGACCATGCAATTATGATTCCATTAATTGTTCAAGTTTACTTAAAATAATATCTTTTATTTAATTTCTATTTGGTTGGAAAAGGGGTTGCCCTTCTTTTTCGCAACTACTCTAGATCCTGGATCAGTGGGCTCCGTCACTACGTCTATAAGCCCCTCGTATTCCACCTGTATTTCGACCTCCCAGGGTGGACAGCCCCGGGCGAGGGTCCTATAGGGCACGCGGATCCCACCGACTGAGATAGAAGAACGCTCCTAACGGGTCTAGCGGGTCATAAGAACCTTTAACGTACGAGCGATGGGGATTATAGTCAAGGCAATGCCGGGAAAGTCTCGTCTTTCAGCCTTAACGGAATTTCGGCAGAGTTTCGCTTGCGCGATTGACGTTTTGACTTTTTCAGCAATGTTCGAGAAGATAATAGCATGGGTCGGGCGGTAAAAGCCGGATGACACAGTGTCACATTGAACTTCGTTGCATACGCTGTGCGTGAGTCAAAGTCGAAGTCAATGCTGGGTCAAGATCTTGCCAATTTTTCCTTGTCGAAATTTCGGCAGAGCTCCGCTTGCGCGAAAGATCTTTGGATTTTTGGCACGGACTCGGTCTCGAATCTTACGCATCCCGTGCGGATCAAGGTCAAAGTCAATGCCGGAGTCAAGATTCTGCCAATTTTTCCTTGTCGGAATTTCGGCAGAGTTTCGCTTGTGCGAAAGATCTTGACTTCCGTCATGGGCTAAGGTTTGACCTTTACGAGGATATGCAACTGGGCTGTATGACACGGACTAGACCGAAAACCAACCAAAAGTCACGGTTTTAAAATGTGTGACACGGACTGTGCATTGGTCGACACTGGCTGCCATGGAGAGTTTGGGATGATTCCGTGCGCGCCCGGGAGCATCGTAATACTGTCCATGACTGCAACTAAACTACCACCCCAGGTTAAAGGGACGTGCGTGCAAAGTGTACAGGATATATAAGGTGCGCGTAGTGTGCGACCTCTTAAAAATATTCCTTTTTGAGTTAAAACAGAAATTTTTAGAAATGTGTTTTAAAGGAATGATTTTTCGGGATGGGGAAATGCAGCAAGTAAGCATGTAAATTTTCTGGGAGCCCCGGTCAGTCTTGGAACTGAATAGCCCCAAGATGCCAAGGCTGCCAGATTAACCTCAAAAGTGTCCTGGTGGAATTGCCAATGAAGCCGCCCGGTCAGAATCCAGGGAGGATTAAGCCGTACGGCTACATCAAGCAACTTTCCAGGTTCCAATTTCTTTGATCTGCAGGCTGTTTTCCCGGCCTTTTTGGCACCTTTTCAGCTTCCAGCAAGCTTCCTGTTCATTTTCAGAATGTGCACAATTCCCAAGAAGCAATAATCCATGCAATGCAAGAAAAATAAGGCAAGTATGAGAAGCGGATCCGCGACGGAAGGCTAACCCACTCGGAAAAAGCTTTCTTTTTTTTTCGAAAAGGGATACTGGTACGTGGGATTGTTAGACCATCGTTTATCCCAAGCCTCGGGTTAGGAAGCGATACAGGAAGGTTAATGGTTTCCACCTATATACCGGGTATCATTTTTTTTTATTTCAAAAATGAAAGCTTTCTCCTTTGGTCTTTTTCCCAGCGGAGTCGCCAAACTGTGAATGTGGTGCCCAAGATTAGCGGCTCTCTTTTTTGTTTATTTTATTTTTTGGAAGCGCTTTCTCATGTAAGGGGGATCACCTCCTCACATCAGTTTGGAAACTCCCGGTTTAAATTGAAAAACGGAGTCGCCACGCCATTTTGATTTCCTCAAAACTTTGAAAAAAAAAGAATTTGGGTCCGGAGGTTAAGTTACCCTTTGGGAAGAACGGATCGTCGTTCAACCAAAGAGCCTTGCCGAAGCAAGTCTTTCAAGATCCGATTTTTATACTTGCCTTAGTGTTTTCGTGTGTGGGATGTGTGCTTTGAAAAGGAGGAAATGTACCAAGTGGTCTTCCGGACGTATAAACCATGAGTTGGTTATCGCTCGGGATTCCTTGGATTTTTATGTATTAGGGACTTTGGTCCCATTCTCATCTTGGACTTATGATCATCATGAAGAGACCTTGGGTCACATGTGATCAAGATAGGGACACCATTTTCATAGTCCAAGGGTGAGACTCTTTAGAAAGGAATGACCTTTGCCTATCAATCCTACATCTTGAGACGATTTGGACTCTTTCGGGTCATTTATGCTCATCTCAAGTGATGATCGGAGATATGTGGCTAGGGCTCATCCTTTTCTAAAGGAGAATCCGTCTATGGCATCTTTAAGTGGAGGAAATGATGTAAAGATAGGACCTTTACACCATCTCGCTCCAAGAGATGCTCCAAGTACCAAGGGGATCCTATGTCTTTTTGTGCCTTATGAAGGTCACTAGTCAATCCTAGGAGAGAGATCCAACCATGAGGGACATGGGGGATGCATGTTTAAGCTAAAGATGACATTTTTAATGAAAAAGATGACATATTGGTGTAAAGGATGCTACTTTATGTGCAAAGATGACATTTTTAATGCAAAGAATGCTATTTTGATGCAAAGGATGCTACTTTGATGCAAAGGATGCTACTTTATATTTAAAGATGTCATTTTAAGAGCAAAGAATGCTACTTTATATGTAAAGATGATATTTTAAGTGCAAAGGATGCTACTTTTCACATCACCATGTGAGAGATCCACCCTAGAACAAGCCTTTTGAGGTCTCATTGTTCATCCTTGGTTTGGATCTTCCATGAATCCTATGTGATAGGGAAAAAGGGGGGTAGTATGATTTACATGCCTAAAGATGGGATCTTTAATGACAATATCAAGTACCAAGCAAGTATATAGTAATATGTAAAGCAAGGAGCAATATATCACATAAATACAAGTATATTTTCAAGAAAAAGGGGAGGAGAGGTTACCAATGGTGGTGTTCCTCTATCTCCTTGAAGTTTGCCTAGGGAAGGATCAAATTTGGAAGGTTTTGTAGAGAAGGGAGGTGGTTTTTGACACTCTCAACTCTCTAGAATTTCGTGGTGGTATTTTGGCAGAGTAACACTACTCAAAAATCCCCCCTAAAATGAATAGAGGAGGTCTCTATTTATAGGCAGTCTGGGAATGGCTAATGAAGCCGTGCGGCTGTAACCCCATGGCTAATGAGGTCGTGCGGTTTTATCCTGAGATGACTCAGTTTATTTCTAGAACCATGCAAGGTGTTCTTCTAGAAGGGCTTTTCCAGCGAAGGTTTGCGTGGAATTTTAATTCCTAGCAAGTCCTTCGCCCCTCAGAAGGTTTGGAAAAGTTCCCGAATTGCCCCTGAACTTTAGGAAAGTCCGGGGAATCGCCGGAAAACTTCACCGGAAGGCATGAGCCAGATTTGGGTACTTACAGCAGCATAACGGGTATTCTTGAAGAATTTCCAAGAAAAATTTGGCATGACCTCTCGTCGGTGCATGGTGACAATGTGGCATGATCCCTCGTTAGAACACGTCACGAGAGTGACATGTCCTCACGTGAAACCATGTTGCATTGGCAACATGCCCACAAGGTGCAAGGTTTTGGGAAAGGTATGAAGGCCTAATGTAAATTTCAAAAACAATTCATTTTAGTGTGATTAAAATGTTGTATCCAAAAAACCAACCGTGGGTAAGCTTTAAGTGTGGCGCCACCTATAACGCGCTAGGGGGATGGGTTTGACATTAGGCACTCAAGCCTAGGCGAATTTCATCACCGTCCGCGATGCCGTCAATCGCACCCGAGGGTTCTAAATCTATGTGGTGTAGTGTGCGGATGACTATGTTCTTTTATTTATGAAAAAAACAATTTTTTTTATTATTTTTTTTTATTTTTTATTGAAAAAGGAAAACAAAAGGAGAAAACACACACTCTCACAGGGGACAAGGGGTACGACAATCAACTGCGCAAATTTGATTCGAGGGACTGCCCTCAAACCAGCATCTGAAGACTGTTCAGTGACCAATCCTGTCGCCTGACACAGGACATCATGGAACAAAGATGTCGCACGACTTGATCAGTCACTGAACCAGAACCTGCAAAATGAAATCAGCCCCTACCTCTCCATGGCAAGGGACAAAGCACTATAATAGAGCACAACAAAAATGGCCACAAAAGACACACAAAAGGCTCACAAGTCTCATAATGCAATAAAATGCATGTACCACAAAAGATCATCAAGGATGCATACAAAGATGGATATGTTGGATATTTAATTGAATGAAAGCATGACCCTCTCAATTTTGAAAAACAGGTTTTCAAAAAGTGTCCCCAGCGGAGTCGCCACTGAATGTGAGCTCACCGAAATTTTGTTTTCGATGATGAAAATAGGAGTCGCCACGCCATGTTTTAAGGTACACTTTGAAAAACCTTTGAAAGAGAAAATGGGTCCGGGGTCAGGTTACGTGTTGGGAAGAACCGAGAGTTCACCCAACACGCCTCGTCCGTAGACGAGTCTTTCTAAGTAAACATCCAAATAATCCAAGGTGTGTGCAAGCAATGATAATGAACAAATGTGATAAACCATGAATTTTATTGATTTGAACTGAGATCTTACAACTTGTGAGCCATTTGGTTAGGGAGGCCACGTCCCAATTACAATAGATCTGAACAACTTACAACTGAAAATCGATCTCTGCAAAGGGACAAAGTGTGTCGCGCGACACAGGACATGCATGGCTGGATGTGTCGCGTGACACAGGATCCACCCATGCACGATGTGTCGCGTGACACAAAGTGTCCTTCTGCAGGGATCTGACAATTGAGCAACAGAACAACTAGGAACCAACATAGATCCAAACAATCAACCAATTATGCTTTGAAATGAACAATTAACAACAATTCAACCAAGAGGGTGTGGATATGGGTAGATCCACACTCCCTTGGGAATACAATACCAATTCCAACAATAATCAAACCATGAGCATTCAATTATATAAAGCAACAATGTTAAACAGAGAGATTGCGATTGGGGTTCAATAATCAAGACAGATGGAGTCTGATTGCTGAACCCAAGGAGGATAAAATGATGAAATTATGAAAGTAGCAAAATTAGAGAGAGAGAGATGGAATTGAGTGGTTACCCTTGATGATTCCACGAATTCTATACCAAGGCTGGTATAGAACCCTTCTACAACTACTTCTGAAGTTGCTTGAACTGGGATGGATTGATGGATGAAGGATCTAAGTGGTGATAGGTGAATTGGAGTGAATTGGGGGAAATTGAAGGTGGATTTAGGGTAGGAGAGAGAGAGAGAGAGGTGTGTTTTCAGTGTGTGTGTTACGCTCCTATTTTGGCAGAGTAACAGTATGTAAAAGTTGGGATCCATTTCTGAGAGGGGTAGGGTCTTATTTATAGGCTGCAGTTGATGATCACAAGGTGTCGCATGACCTTCTGTAACCATTTTCCATGCCTCGATCTGTCGCGTGACACAAGGTGTCACCAACCGCTTTTGGCCCCAAAACCAGGTTCTGGAACATTCTGAGTAAATACCCAAAAGGTACAAAACAGGTTTATTCCCTGTAGGTCCTTTAGCATGAGCAAAGTACCAAAAGGTACTTCCTTCGCAAGAAACTTATGGAATGTTTCCGGAAGTCTCGGAATAGACCGGGAATTTACCAAAATGCCCCTTAATGCAATTTTATCGTATTAAAATGCATCTAAAAGGGTAGCGATTTGGATTGGCGTACTTACAGACATCCTATGGACGAGAGCGGTCTCCTCGACTGAAGCTTGATCAGTTTGCCCCTTGGGTTCAACAGTTGGAAGTTGGGGGCTATGTCCCTCTAACCTTGGATTTTCACGTCCTTCATGGGACTCCTCGTCTATGGCCTCCCCGACCAGCTTAAAGGGAATGGTCACAGCCTCCTTAGTAGCCAAATTCACCTGGCGGCAGGTGGCCTCATCCTGCCTCTGGTTTATGGTCGAGGTCTTAGATGCCCTTCTCTTTGCCTTTGCCAATGCAAGGGGATTAACATTCCTCGAAGACATCTCTTCTTCTTGCTCGGCGGTCAAGTCTGCATATACGAGGAAGAATCAGTTAGATCATACAACTTTGATAAATAAAAAGACATTTGCACAAGTATGAAGTATAAGGAAGGAGGAATAATTACAACCAATAATGTCGTCCTCCCTCAGATACTGATCATTGGGATTGAGCTTGCACCGATCACATTCAGAATGGAAGAGCAGGCCAGAATGAATCCTCCAGTTGGGAAATATCCTTCCCCTAGTAACGGGGACGAGGGGCTCCAGACCGTCCCTAGGTCCTGCCAGGATCCCGGCTTGGATATAGTACCGGTCATCCATCTCCAACGCCGACCAGTCGAGGAGGCCTATCTTGGCAAATTTCGTTAGCCGAGCCATCAAAGCCTCGGTCCACTCAGCTCTCATTACAGCCTTAGGCATGGCAGGAAGCTGCGTGGGGGCAGCAAACTCCCAGCCTTGTCGGCTCTCAACTCTGATTACGTGATTGTCCCAGCCAGCCACCTTGCTAGACATGGGAAGGATAATTTTTGGTTTCTTAGGGTCACTCCTAATCACAACCAGATTGGAATCCTTGATGTACCCTACAGTGAAAAAATGATGGAAGGCTGATTGGGTAGGCTCAAACCCTAAACTACGGCACAACACAATAAAGCCTACGAGGAACCTTACTACATTGACTCCTAACATGGCCGGGACGGCCTGCATGTCTCCTAAATAGTCATTGACGAAGGGATCTAAGGGAAGTCGGAGTCCAAACTGGAATTGTTTGAAGAAAAAATGGACGTGGTTTAGGCTATAATAAAATTGAGTCTCCTCTTCCTCGGGTTCAAAGGTAGTACAAGGGAAATAACTTAATTTGTACTCCTACCTCGGCACTCCATACTTAGAATACAACTCCTCCAACATCGGCTCACCGACCTTAACTTGTCTAGGCCTAGGAACGTAAGCCCTACCTCGGTCAGATCTCCCTCGGCCGGCTCCTCGGCCTGATCTCCCTCAGCCCTCAACTTGCTCTCCCTCAGCAAATACATTTACTATATTGGTCGACATCGAGGGACCACTCGTAGTGGCTCCACTTTCTCTTCCCGTCATATCTGCATAAAACCAAGGAAACGAGTATCTGCAAAATCTTCCAAGGCATAAGGACGGGGAAGAGGAAGATTACCCCTCCTCGTCATATAAACTAAGGCCGAGGAGGGAGCCTTACCCAACAAAGAAGGACGGTCTAGATGGTCCGACGTTAGGTAAAATAGAATGATGTGGTCAATCATCTCGGCCCATCTATAGAATACTACGATGTTTTGGGATCCTGCGTGAACTCGGTCAATTCAATACTTGCTGGGATAACGAAGGTCTTTTCTCGGGCATCCGTACCTCGTCAACATCTCACCAATTTCTAACAAGGGCACCAACAACCATGACCCATTGTCCCTTCAATAAACCCTAAGATTTCCCTTGTGGTAGCCATGGATAACACTGGGGGTATGTTGCCAAGAACGGGCTATTTCTAAAAAGGGATGAAGGGGCAAGAAGGTTCAAGAAAGGGATAAGAACAGAACTCATAAAAAGCTTCAAAAGTTCATCAATGGCGGTTTCTCAAGATCAAACTCAACACAACCCAGAAAACACAAATTAAAATGCAGAAAATAGCAAAGGGAGAAGAAATTATACCTTTTTAGTTGAAGATTGATGAAAACAAAATGGGCAAATCGAACTATTGTGAGAATCTGGGCACTCGAACTTAAGAACACGAAGAAGGTTTTGAATCTTTCTATTTCGCTCTCAAATGCTAAGGGTGATAAAAGATTGGAATTGAACAAGGGTTTTGCTTTTATACCCTCAAATACGGGTTAGATCCGGAGTTGAAACGGGTTAACGGGTAATGACGCCGTCCTTGCCCCCAAGCATTAAATGTGGTAGGGGGTTCCCAAGACGTGCCAGATGTCGTGGACCATACCCCATCATTGTACTATTTAACCGGCGGATAATGAAACGACACGGATATTGAAGCGACATCTGCCACGTGACGCCTGATCGTATTCTCGAAAGCCGAGGTAGAGCTCACTTTCTCCTCGGCATAGCCGAGCTAGAAAGTCGGGGGCCACTGAACAGTATAAATCGAGATACGAACTTGGGCTAGTCCGGGCAAGGCCCAAATGGATTGGGCCCTAAACATAATCCATCAAGTCTCATATACGAGGAAGAAAATGGGCTTCCTCGTACCAAGCCACCTCGTCATTCCCCTAGGTCGACCTAGACTTAGCAGGCAAAATGACTAAGGCCCAACTCAATTGAATGTGCGCTCGCCCTCGCGAAATTTTTGGGTTTCACGGTGAAAGAGTAAAAAAGAGAGTCGCCACGCCATGCTTAAGAGGTGCACTTTGAAAAACCTATGGAAAGAGAACGGGTTCGGGGGTCAGATTACGTGTTGGGAAGAACCGAGAGTTCAGCCAACACGCCTCGTCCGTAGATAAGTCTTTCAATTAAACATCCAAGCAAATCCAAAAGTGTGTGCAAATATTGAAAATGAACAAGTGTGGTAAACATACATTTTATTGATATGAATCGAGACTTACAACTTGTGAACCAATTTATTTAGGGAGGCCACATCCCTACTACAACAATCTAGAACAGATTACAAGGGGAAAAGGTTTCTGCAGACAGACACGATATGTCGCATGACACATCACACAAGTGACCAGATGTGTCGCGTGACACAGGATCACCTATGAACAATGTGTCGCGTGACACATAGAGGCCATCTGCAGAAACTTACACAATGAACACCAGAATCAACAACAACTAACACAGATCTAATTAATCGAACAGATTAGATACGAAATACAGAAATAACAACAAATCGACCCCGGGAGTGTGGATATGGGTAGATCCACACCCCTTGGGGTTTAAACACCAAATTCAAACAAGTATTCAACAATGAAAGCTCAATTACACAGATTCAACAATTTAAACAGAGAGATTGCAATTGGGATTCAGTAATCTGCAGTGCAGAGTCCGACACGAATCCTAATGTAAGTAAATAATAGAATTATGAAGAATTAGGTAGAAGGGAGAGAGAAGAGGGAGTTTGAGATTTGTTACCCTTGTTGATTCCACGAATTCTGTATCAAGTTAGATACAGAACCCTTCAATTGGCTACTTCTGGTCTTGGGAGCTTGGTAGGAGTGATGCAAAGGATCCAAGTGGTTTGGTCTAGGAGATGGGTTTGAATTGGAGGGAATTTACCAAAACGCCCCTTAATGCCATTTTATTATATTAAAATGCATCTAAAAGGGTTGCGAATTGGATTGGCATACTTACAGAGCCCCTCGGCAACGTCACTTTTGGAAAAAGTGGGGTTGTCGATAAAATAAGACCCAATCCCAATGAGCATCATGGGATAAGGCAACGGGCTAGAAGGTGAATCTGGGGAATCGGATGGCTGGACCTTTCTGAGAAAGGATTCCTACGTATCCCTTAAAAAGGGAATCAAGCCAAATCATAGTTCGGAATTACCAAAACTGACTACAAGCAAGAAAGGGGTAGAGATGTGTCTTCATACCTTTGCTGTGCTTACCTATGACTTCTTGAGGGGTTGGTACTACTGCGGGTGGCTAGTAGCTGCCTTTGGTGCCAGGTTGTAGCTGCCGGAGGGTCTCATGCTGCAACGGGTCTCTTGTGGATGCCGGAGGGTCTCATACCACTTTGTTGGTGCAGGGTAGCTGCCAGGGGTCTCACGCTACTGCTGCTGATGGGTTGTAGTTGCCAGAGGGTCTCATGCTGCAACAGGTCTCTTGTGGATGCCGGAGGGTCTCATACCACTTTGTTGGTACAGGGTATCTGCTAGGGGTCTCACGCTACTGCTGCTGACGGGTTGTAGCTGCCAGAGGGTCTCATGCTGCAACGGGTCTCTTGTGGATGTCGGAGGGTCTCATACCACTTTGTTGGTGCAGGGTAGCAGCCAGGGGTCTCACGCTACTGCTGCTGTCGGGTTGTAGCTGCCGGAGGGTCTCATACTGCCACGGGTCTCTTGTGGATGCCGGAGGGTCTCATACCACTTTGTTGGTGCAGGGTAGCTGCCAGGGGTCTCATGCTACTGCTGCTAACGGGTTGTAGCTGCCGGAGGGTCTCATGCTGCAATGGGTCTCTTGTGGATGCCGGAGGGTCTCATACCACTTTGTTGGTGTAAGGTAGTTGCCGGAGGGTCTCACATTACTGCTGCTTCTCTTTGCGGATGCCGGAGGGACTCATACCACTTCTTTTGCTCTGCTGGGGATAAGTGTAGCTACCAGGGGTCCTCACGCTACTACTTTCCTTTTGTTGTTCTTTTACCGGTTTTGCTGCTGGACGATCTTTGTTGCTTGTTGATTTTTGTGTCCTGGACTTCTCTTGGTAAGCCGGGGACTCTGCTTTTGCCTGTGCCTCGAGGCTATTGATCTTTGGGATTTTTGCTTGGTAAGCCGGGGACTCTACTTTCTGGGGAGCTGGTTTTTTGGAATTTTTGCTTGGTAAGCCGGGGACTTTGCTTTCTGGGGAGCTGGCTTTTGCTTATACTTTGGGGCTACTGATCTTGGAATTTTTGATTTTGGTGTGCTCTGCTTGGGAGGCTAACATAGATACGGACTTTTCCTCTCCTTTTTTTTTCGGCTTTGCCTGAGGGCCAGTCTTCAAGGATTGACGGGACTCAGTTGACCATTGTACCTGCAAGGGGGTCTACAGAGATACATCTAACTAAGCTATCTCATTAGCAAATATTAACCTATGTTAGCTTGTTTGTACGAGTCTGTCTGTTCGGGAAAGAAATGCGATCATTGTATTAAAAGGTCAGCTTTGTAGGGTTTGTTCATGAGATGTTGGAACTGTCTCGGATAGATGTGTATAGTAGGGGATCCTCTCCTGTGCATTTTCAGGGGCATGTATACAGGGATAGGAGGTGTATTACAGCGACAGCGAGTCGAAAAGTGCTCTGGGGTAACCACTGCAGGCCTTTCCATACTGTCTGATGTCAACCAAATGTATCGCCCGACATGCCATGTCTGCTTGGCATGTTGTGTCGCACGACCAGGAGAGACTCGTAACAGACTCTTTTTAAAATCGGCTCAGGCTTCATTTTGTAAACACTGTCTCTTCAGTGAAGAAAACTAGCTGCTCTGACCTGTCGAATAAGCGAATTCTTTGGCCAAGACTGATACTTTCGGCTGCGATGGAGCATTATAACAGGGAAATAGCTTCTCGAGAGCATCAATTCCACCAAGACTTTCTCAAAATTTCACATTATCACCGGAGGCATCATAGGGAGCTCATTGACAGGAGGTACAGTATGCCGTGTCTCTAGTCGTTGAAGGATTGGAGAATTGATTGGGATTTGCTCCGGGCTGCGTCTTGCTTTTGGGATTCAGAACGGCATGTCTTTACTCTGTCATACAATGATTTGACCCCAACCATGGAAGACTTCAGGGCATTGACAGTCTTGGGTGAAGCGGCAATTGTAGCATTCCCACGGGACGGCCGATCGGTTGTGGAGCAGTTGTCAGACTTTCTTCATTTGCCAGCGGATCATGTGTCATCTATGATTCTGGATGATGGGTCCATAGACTTGACTCGGATGGCTAGGTTACGCCTGTCCAGTCCTGAGCTGTTCGATCTTTCCACGTCTCTGGATATGTTTATGCTGTTTAGCTTGTCGGCTCACTATTTCTGTGGGTATGCCGGAGTCTGTTCAAGTGCGTTGCTGGAGACTGTCAGGCAACTGAGGGGTGACCGAGGTGTGAATCTTCGTCAAATCAGGTCTGGTCAAGGGGAGATGGACATCGTACCACTGTTGCTGGCTGAGACTTACCATGGTATTGACAGGCTAGCAGGGGGATCGGATTTCATGGGAGCAGGCAGCCCCAGCTTGTTGTCTTTGTGGTTCTCTGAGAGGCTACGCTTGATCATGCCACTTCCAGTGGGTCAAATTGCTATGCCTTGGGTGACAGGGCAATGCAGAGTGCTGAGGGACGAGGTTGTTGGCAATTGGCAGAGGAGATTGATGCAGTACAGGACAACTGATCTGAACTTTTGGATTCCTGCCTGGAAGTTACAGACTATGAGAGACATTCAGGATGGATCCGTGATAGTCAGGCTGCCAGGCTTACATGTATCTTCTTTCTGTATCCCATCATTGGTGAGCAGGCAGTATAGGTACCCTCAGCAGATTATCCAGGCTTTGAGGGAAAGGCTGACGACTGATACTGTTCCGATGTCTATGACTGAGCCCCAGACTATGCAGTTCTTCAGCAGATCCTTTCTGGAGGGTTTTCTTCCCACTCATGCACTTCTTCGGCAGTCCAGAGGATTTATATTCCTGACCACAGAGTATCTGATTTGGTATGAGGAGTATCAGGGTCTCGCACAGTTGGTTATAGAGGCTCGCCGTCGGGAATACTTGGGAGCAGATTACCCGTCCAGTCGGTCTTTCAGGGATACAGAGGCACGGGGGAACCCAAACCATGTTACCGGCGATGTCACTGAGGATTATCGGAGGCAAGAGATCTGGAGGGATGCTTTGAGGGATGATCCCGAGGTGATGACTCGTAGAGAGGCCTTGAGACAAGAGAGGGTTGCTAGGGCCGCTTTGAGGGAGACTGGTCTGATTGAACCACCAGTGCGTGTTATTCCTGAGTTGGGACGGGCTCAAACCGACTTATTTGACATTCCTAGGCCAAAGACCTCCTGGGGACCGAGGAAGAGGAAGGACAGAGGAGCGAGTTCGGGAGCGGGAACGAGCTTCTAAAAATTTTTCTAAGAGATAGGAGATTCTTTTCTTTTGTGTTTTGAGAGTAGGAATTATTGTATGGAACACGAGTATCCTTTGATTACTTAATGCAGACGAAATAGATGTTAGCAATGCTTTCTTTTTTTTATTTTTTTTTATTCGCAGCAAATTATTTGAGTCAAAAGTAGGCCGTGCTTGAACTCATCAAAAAGAATATTAACTCAAAATGAACCTTTGAAAAGCTTTGAAACTGTAATCAAAACTCATTTTGGCAGGACAAGAGATTTTGCAGCAATTTTTAGACCGAACCACAAGTGGTTGCCTACGTTCCCCTTTTGTAAAGAGAACTAAGGGGCTCAGGTCTCCGTAGTTTGACTCAATCAAATTTTGTGTTTAAGAAAGGGGAAGACAGAAGGGGGACATGGTGCAACCCTGTTTTTTTACCTAGACTGCCCTTTTTAGGGTTTTCGGTCTAGCTGGCGATATTCTTTTAGCACCGGGCGCGTCCCTTATTTTTGTATGGACTGCCTTTTGAGAGGTTTTCAGTCTCATCTGGAACAATTTTATTGCGCCTTTATTTATTTATTATTATTATTTTTATTTCTTTTTTTTTTTTACAGAGGGGGAAAAAGACTCGATCACACATAATATCTCCGCAATTTGTCGCCGTTGACGGGGTGCAGAAATGGGTTGCCATCCAAATCTGTCAGCTGCATGGCTCCTCCGGAGAATATTTTCTTCACTAAAAATGGTCCGACCCAAACAGGTGCCCATTTGCCCAATGCACTGCTCTGATTCGAGGGTTTCATCTTAAGAACCAGATCGCCAACTTTGATGTCTCTGGGTTTCACTTTCTTGTCAAAAGCACGGGCCATTCTTCTCTGATATGCCCGGTTATGCTCCATGGCTTTTAATCTGCGTTCGTCTAATAGAGCCAATTCATTATATCGACTTTGGAGCCATTCAATTTCATTTGCTTCATTCTCGAGCAAAACCCGAAGGGATGGAATCTCTAGCTCAATGGGCATGACAGCCTCCATTCCATAAGTTAAAGCATATGGAGTTGCGCCGGTGGCAGTTCGAATTGAAGTGCGGTAGCCCCACAATGCTAAATGCAACTTCTCCGGCCAATCTCGTCCTCGTTCGGCCATCTTCTTTATGATTCTCTCCAAATTCTTATTGGCAGCCTCAATAACACCGTTCGTCTGTGGTCTGTATGGTGAAGATTTATGGCGCTTGACCTTGTATTCAGTAAGTAACCGATCAGTTTCTCCTTCGAAATGGGTTCCATTGTCAGAAATGATCTCATTCGGGACTCCGTAGCGGCAGAAGATCTGCTCCTTTATGAAGCGAGCCACTTTCTTAGCTGTGAGCACTTTATAAGATGCGGCCTCTACCCATTTTGTGAAGTAATCTACCGCAACCAATACAAATGAATGTCCATTGCTCCCGGGCGGAGTTATTTTCCCAATGACATCAATCCCCCATGTTGCGAAGGGCCACAAAGTTGTCATACAGTATAGGTCATGAGGAGGGATGTGGTTCAGGTTGGAGAATCGCTGGCATTTATCACAAGTCTGCACAAACTGGATGCAATCAGTCTCCATAGTGATCCAGAAGTAACCCAGCCTGATAATGCTATGCATAAGAGATCGAGCGTTCATATGAGGTCCGCAGGCACCGTTATGAACATCTTCCATTACTCTCTGTGCCTTTTCTTTGCTGATACAGAGCAGGAGTGGGCACCCTTCCCTTTTCTTCCATAACTCATTGCCAAGTATGACGTACTGTGCTGATAGTCTCTTTAGAGCTTGCAAGCTTTTGGCATGAACACCTTTTGAGTCTCCTTCTTTGTCAACAGGGAAGGATGCTTCACCATGCTTGAGATATTGGAAAATTTGGTTGTACCACGGCTCATTGATGGTTTCAATCTCTATTTCACAGTAGTATGCAGGATTTTCTCGCCTACCGACCCTGAACGGTTTGATTGACTTTCCTTCTGGGATTTCCACCAACGAGGCCAGAGTAGCTAGGGCATCGGCAAATCTGTTCTTGTCTCACAGCAGGAATTGGAATGACACTTCCTTGAACTGGCCGACGAGCTCTGCAATGTAAGCGTGATACCTTTGGAGACACGGATCTGAGGTTTTCCATCTGTTGGCGGCTTGATTTATTATCAGCTGGGAATCGCCAAACACTTCTAACTCCTCCACATGTCGCTCGAGGGCAGCCTCAAGGCCAGCTATGCAAGCTTCATATTCGGCTGCATTCTTGGTAACTGATAAGTTCAGCTTGATAGCTATGGGGGTATGCATGTCGTTCGGGTCTACTAGTACCATCCCGATGCCATTACCTCTTTTGTTCGCTGCTCCATCAAAGAATAACTGCCACCGGTTGCCGTTTTCTATAACAAGAATCCCCTCATCTGGAAACTGGAGATCTGGTCCTCGGAGAAGCTTGCATCTTGGGGGAATCGCCCAACCGATCCGCAGTCTGTCCCTTGATTGATTTTCGGATCACATATTTGATATCAAACTCAGCTAAGAAGAAGGTCCATTTTGCCAATCAGGTGGAAATGTTGCCTCTGTCACCTTGAAACAGGTATCTAATCGGGTCCATTTTGGAGACCAAATGTACGGTGTGGGATAGCATGTAGTGCTTTAGCTTTTTGAGTACCCAAACCAAAGCTGCGAATGTCTTCTCGAGGGCAGAGTAGTTCAACTCGCTACCTTGGAATTTGCGGCTAACAAAGTATATGGCATTCTCAATCTTTGAATCCTTCTTCTCTTGCGCTAGCATAGCCCCAGTGGCTGTATTTGTGACCGTCAAATATAGCAGTAAAGGCTTGCTCCCGTGAGGCGGACAAAGAATGGGAGGATTGACGAGGTAAGCTTTGATCCTCTCGAAAGCTAGTTGGCATTCCTCATTCCAAACCACTTCCTGATTCTTCTTCAGTAGTTTAAATATTGGCTCACACATGGAGGTCAGTTGGTTGACAAATCTGCTGATGTACTGTAATTGACCCATGAAGCCCTTTACCTCGGAGACAGTTCTAGGTAGTTTCATTTCAAAAATCGCCTTAACCTTTCTAGGATCTACCTCGATGCCTCGCTCCGTGACCATGTATCCCAGGACTTTATCGCGAATAACCCCAAAGGTGCACTTGGCTGGATTTAATCTCATGGAGTGCTCTCAAAGTCTGTTGAAGAACTTCCTTAAATCAGTGAAATGATGTCCATCTGACCCTTTTGAGTGAATAATCATATCATCTACATACACTTCAATCTCCTTGTGGATCATGTCATGAAACAGGGTAGTGACGGCTCTCTGATAGGTAGCCCCAGCATTCTTCAGACCAAACGACATTACTGTGTAACAATAAGTACCCCACAAAGTTGTAAACGCTGTCTTGTCCTGATCCTCCTCGGCCATTTTAATCTGATTGTAGCCTGCAAATCCATTAACAAAGGACTTGACCTCAAAGTTCGCAGTTGCATCTACTAGCATATCAATATTGGGCAAGGGGAAGTCATCTTTGGGACTAGCCTTATTGAGATCCCGGAAGTTTACGCAAACCCGAACCTTTCCGTTTGCTTTTGTGACCGTAACTATATTTGCCAGCCAAGTTAGGTATTCGATCACTTTGATAAAGCCTACCCGTAGGAGTTTTTCAATCTCTTCCTTCACCTGTAAGGACCACTCGGGTTTGATCCGCCTTAACTTCTGCTTGATCGGCTTAATTTCTGGATCTAGAGGTATCCGGTGCTCTATGATAGATGTATCCAGCCCAGGCATGTCTTTGTAGGACCAGACAAAGACTTCCATAAATTCTTTAAGCAACTCGATCAGGGCAACCCGTTCGTCTCCGGAGAAGAAGCTACCAATCTGTGTTTCTTTGGGTTCTTCGGCTGTTCCCAGGTTCACTGTTGTCAATACCTCATCGGCAGCTTGGGCCCGACTTTCCTTTTGCTCGCAAACCTGCTTTGAATCATTTTCTAAAATTTGCTCATCTATTAAGTCTGCATTATCTTCAATTGAATTAGGCTTAATTATTTTTAAATCTTGATGATTATTCTTGGTTAAGCGTTCAATTGTTAGATTTGCAATCACGGGATACTCAGAAAGATCGACCATTTTATTCAAAGCAAAGGGAAACACAGTGTTTACAACTCGAAGACGGTCTTCCGTCGTGAGGACGTCTGACCGATCAGAAGACTCGAATTCAATAACAAGGGATTCAGGAGACCGACTCAAGACACGAGGACAAATTTTGACTCAGAGGGACAAGGACGAGGCTTGAGCCCAAGCTTTCCAATCACAGTCTCCCTGTCGGCAACCGATCCTCAGAATGAAGTCCAATTCTGCAACGGTCTCTGTGCAACGGTCTCCAAACTATTTAGCTTCACAACTGGCTCTTTCTCGAATTCTAGCATAGCCACCACCTCGCTATCATAGGAAAAGTCAATCAAATCACTCGGCTCCTTGGCAACAACCGCCCTTTCTGCAGGTGCTTCTGTCGAATGCACATCATCCTCAGGCTCTGACAGCCCCTGCTCTTTGAACAAATCTTCCAAATCACCATCAATATCCACGGGGTCAGCACCGCGGATCTTGCATATTGTGGGCTCATCCAGGGCAAGCTTTTCGAGTTGATTCACATAATTAGGCCCCCAGAAATGATAGATGTTCTCGTAGGTGGCGGTGACATCTGGCCTTTTGGGCAAGCTATTAAACATTTCCTTCACCGGGTTTTGGCTGCTGGCAAACCTCCGAATTGTTTTCATTCTTTCTTTCATTTGGCTCAACCTCGATTCTGGACAAATGAACATATCTCCATCTTCTTTGACAAAGTGCTTGTTCAAAGATCAACTATACAGGCGCATCTCAGGCCTCTTGTACCTTTTACCAGCAGCTCCGGTCATCCTTTCTTTAAAAGCTTCAGTCTTATCGTACTCTTTATCTTCTCTAGTCACGGCATATCCCAGGCCTCGCCTGTTCCTCTTGGCTTCTGGCATCACAAGCTTACACGGTCCCTGTTGGCGTTTTCCCAGTCCCAAACCAGAGATATAGCTCATACCTCTCATCATTTTCAACACAGGGGGAATCTTGTCTGAAGATGTCGTCAAATCTATGGTGCAGACCTGCCTTTTAGGTTTCTCAATCGTGAATCCACTGAGCATCGGATTCTCCTGGTCGAGCTTGATTTCCATCACTGGTAAGGTATTGGTGCAGGTTTCCCCGATCGCGACGCTATCACCGTAAATGGTTGTCAACACTCCTTCTTGCACAAACTTTAAACACTGGTGGAGAGTGGAGGCTACAACTCCAATTTCATGAATCCAAGGTTTGCCCAATAATGCTGAGAATGTGACCGGAATGTCGATAACTTGGAATTCTACCATCATCCCCTTGCCCCCAAACATCAAATTCAGAGAGACTATCCCCAACACCGCCCTAGATGTCGAATCGTAGGCCTTTATGGTTTGGTTGGATGGTTTAAGGTTCTGAGTATTAATGTCTAACATACTCATCATTTTAGCAGGGAGCACATTCATAGCTGACCCATTGTCTATCAACACATGGGGAATCCGCCGTCCTTCCAGGGGTACCGTGATGTGTAGAGACTCATTATGCTTTACACTGTAAGCAGGCAGGTCAAGATCCGTAAAATTAATGATGTTACCATACTGCGCAGTTCCAATCAGCTGACAGGCCTCATCTGGGGTGGCGTTGATAGATACTTTAGTTTTGTACAGGGCCTCTTCCAGCTTCAACTTGTGAGGGTAGAAGGATGTGATCAGAGACCACAAGGAAATATCGGCTTGTGTTCTCTTTAACTGCGTTAGGATCGGGTCTTCCTGGACTTCTTCACCTCCTGGCGATCTGTAAGAATTCTGAGAGGACTGGGGATTAGAGACCGCAACTGCCTTACCTTTCCCGGATGGATCTGAATTATTCATTCCAAACATTCTCCCTGACCGAGTCAACAGATTAACTTCTTGATGATCATCAAACAAAAATTCCTTGCTGGCCTCTTTGAGCTCTGCTAGCGTGAGTGGTACAGGGTGAGTGCTGTAGGGCCATGCCGCCTATCTTATCTCGTTTATGGATAATGGCGCCTCCACATTAGCCACTATCCTGAGTTCCTCCAGAGAGATTGGGAAATCTCTAGGAACCATGGAGGATATAGTGTTAACAACCAAGTGCTCTTCATAATCATCGTACTCAACAGCATTATTCAAATCATGTAAGTCATCAAGATATAAAACATAGCAGAAGTTATCTTTCATTTCATTAGAACGAGGGATTACATCAGTCACAACCTTATTACAACCATTGCTAACATTTCCATCTACGGATTCCCCAAACTCTATTACATTAACAAAATAATCTTGCCCGAAATCCATGAGATTCACGGTGTTATTTGGCAGAGGATTGCTGACAACATTCGGGTGAGGAGATTTCTCGATCTTCTTGTCATCTACGAGCCCTTGAATAATCTTTTTGAGGGTTATGAAGGAATTTGTGGTGTGTCCCGGGAACTGGTGAAATCGACAGTACTTGCTAGCATCCAGATAGGGATTAAGACGGGCAGGACTGTAATTCTCTAGTGGCTTGATCATACCAGTCCGAAGCAGGCCGTTGGAAACTTTCTTTGTAGACATGCCCAAATCATCAAATCGCGGCTGCGGCTTAGGCTGAAGTCTCACTGCATTCTGCGCATTACTACCTCCTCTCTGCAGATTATTGATACTGTTGTCTTTGGCCACTTCCCTTCCCCTTGGCGCCATCGCTGAAATAGGGTTGGGTGCTCGGTATCGGTATCCTCCACTACCGCTGCTACCACCGGCATTCGTATTCAGGGTTTGATTGAACAATCTATTTTCACTTCTAGCTCCCATTCCGACCATCTCTCGCAGATCTGGATACCAACCTTTTCCGATGGCTTCCCTGAGTACTGGCTTTACACACGACAAGAAGATATCTTTTTGGTCCTGGAGGGGTATTGGCTCTAATAGCTCATTAAGCTTGGCATTCCACCGTTTATAGAATTCTGTAATTGACTCATCAGTCTTCTGGATGGTCCCCACTAAATCATCCCGGGTGGTATGCCATTCCAAATTGCCTTTGTACTTCTCTAAAAAGGTCTCCGTGATCTGGCTCCAAGTGGAGCGGCATTCTTGTTTCAGGGCCAAAAACCATGTGAGCGCTGATCCCTTCAAAGTCAGATGGAAGTGGGATGCCATAAACTCGGGCGTGCAGCCCATTGCTCCCATTGTCATAACATAAGTATCCACATGAGTTTTCGGGCAAGCAGTACCGTCGAAGTCCATCTTGGGCATTTTGAACTTGTGAGGCAAAGGCGTTACCTGAGCTGGGTCCACAACCTTGAGACCACTAGAACCCACAGTCAATTTGTCGATTTGCTGCTGCATCTGCTTCAATAAGGCTGTTACTTTTGGCGTCAATCCTGGAATCTGGGGGATCGCGGGAGACACTGTTGATGAAGGCACGGGGAACTCTGGACTGGATCTAATGGGCAAAGCTGCTGGTGGGAGACCAAAGGTACTGGGTATATTGATGTTACTGTCCAACAAACTAACCGAGCTAGGTATCCTGTTCCCATACATATCATAGCTGTTAAACTGCACACTGGGGTTTCGGGGACCGAATTGCGGCGGCCGCTTCCGAACCGACCAAGAGCGTAAAAATCACATCGATGCAGTGGAGCCGAATGCGGAGTAGAACCATGTTAATGCTGAGTAAGGGGAGAACACACTGCGGGCTGGGAAAAACTGCCTTGGGTCTGAGACTGCTGATACCTCGGGATATTGTCTTGACAAATCTGATTCCCTGAAAGACGGTATTGACCATTCTGCTGCACATTAGACTGACCACCCTGAAAACTGTCGGGGTACATTCTGAACTGGGGTTGGGGATAACCTGCTCGAAACTGAGATCCATACTGAAACTGCGATGCTGGGGCATTGGGAGTTGGAGAGGCAGTGAGATCGAAGAAATTTGATGTTTGACCTCCATTCTTCCTAACACCTTGCTGAATAACTTGGTTATACCCTTGAGAGGATGGGGGAATGAACCTTCCTTGGTCACTCACAAACATTCCCGAAGATGACATTTGATCGGGGCGCGGGGCATAGCTTACTGGAGGAGGCATCGCATTGTAACTGGGCTGAGTAGGCTGGGCAAGTGAAGCGGATCCAATCTCATTGTGACTGTCTTCTGTGATCTCCTCATAAGATCCGTCCTCTCGACGAAGTACTGCGATCCCTTTGGCTCTCATGGCCTCAAAAAAGCGGTTATGAGCTTCTTCCTCACCGGCCTTGGCATTCTGAGCCAATAGACAGGCCTCACGCTCTCTGGTCAAAGCGGCTTCCAGATTCATCCTCAACTCATCCGCAGACATCTCGCTCAAACTTGATAGACCCAAAGAGACCGAACCTCCGGCAGATTGAGCGGCAAACACATCTCCATTCCCAGCCATATCTGATGCTACGCTGATTGAAACTGCTTGAACTGCTTGCACACGAACCAAACAAGCTCCTGGGACAGATGAACGGGTCCAACTCGCCATAGCTGCAGGGGTAGAGAGGGGTTTATAAGGTATTGAAGGGAAATTTTGAGGAACGGGAGAGGGAAAGGAACGGGACAGACTCGCACAAACAAATTTATTTATCTTCAAGTAGAAATCAATATCTTAATCCTAAGTACGGTTGGAAAAGGAAAAGCCTTTATTCATACTAACTACACCTTGGGGAAGCCTAGGGACACAACGTTCAAATTACACTAAATGACTTGGTCTGAAATATATAATAGGTAATGATACCTAACCAAATCCTAACATCATATGGAACGGAGAGGTCGTCCAAATTTCTGGGGAAATTTGGGCAGCATAACGGGTCTTTTCGAAGAATTTCGAAGAAAAATTTGGCATGACCTCTCGTCGGTGCACGTTGACAATGCGGCATGATCTCTCATTTAGAACACGCCACGGGAGTGACATGTCCCCACGTGAAATCATGTTGCGTTGGCAACATGCCCACAAGATGCGAGGTTTTGGGGAAGGTATAAGGACCTACGATATGTTTCGAAAACAATTCATTTTGGTGTGATGAAAACGTTGTATCAAAACCAACCGTGGGTAAGGTTTAAGTGTGGTGCCACCTATAACGCACTAGGGGGTTAGGTTTGATTTCAGGTGCTCAAGCGTAGGCGACATACATCACTGTCCGCGATGCCGTCAATCGCACCCGAGGGTTCTAGATCTAAGTGATGTAGTGTGCGGATGACTAATTCTTTTATTTATGAAAACAAAATTTTATTATTTATTTTATTTATTTATGAAAAGAGAAAAGAAAACACACACACACCCTCACTGGAAATACAGGGAACAACAATCAACTGAGCCAAATTCGATTCAAGGGACTGCCCTCAAACCAACCTTCTGAATATCTGTTCAGTGGCCACTCCTTGTCGCGTGACACAGGACATCAAGGGACAGAGATGTCGCACGACCTGGGTGGTCACTAAACCAGAACCCTCCAAGCATTAAATCAGCCCCTGCCTCTACATGGCGAGGGACAAAGCAAGAACATATAATAGCACAACAAAATGACCACAAGGCACACAAGGATCACAAGTCTCAATTCATATCAACAAAATGCATGAACCACAAATGATTATCAAATATGCACACAAAGACGGATGTATTGGATGTTTACTTTAATGAAAGTTTGACCCACTTAACATTTGAAAAACAGGTTTTCAAAGTGCATTGTCCCCAGCGGAGTCGCCACTGAATGTGCGCTCGGCCTCGCAAAATTTTTGGGTTTCACGGTGCAAGAGTAAAAAAGAGAGTCGCCACGCCATGCTTAAGAGGTGCACTTTGAAAAACCTATGGAAAGAGAATGGGTTCGGGGGTCAGGTTACGTGTTGGGAAGAACCGAGAGTTCACCCAACACGCCTCGTCCGTAGACGAGTCTTTCAATTAAACATCCAAGCAAATCCAAAAGTGTGTGCAAATATTGATAATGAACAAGTGTGGTAAACATACATTTTATTGATATGACTCGAGACTTACAACTTGTGAACCAATTTATTTAGGGAGGCCACATCCCTACTACAACAATCTAGAACAGATTACAAGGGGAAAAGGTTTCTGCAGACAGACACGATATGTCGCATGACACATGACACAAGTGACCAGATGTGTCGCGTGACACATGATCACCTATGAACAATTTGTCGCGTGACACATAGAGGCCATCTGCAGAAACTTACACAATGAACACCAGAATCAACAACAACTAACACAGATCTAATTAATCGAACAGATTAGATACGAAATACAGAAATAACAACAAATCGACCCCGGGAGTGTGGATATGGGTAGATCCACACCCCCTTGGGGTTTAAACACCAAATTCAAACAAGTATTCAACAATGAAAGCTCAATTACACAGATTCAACAATTTAAACATAGAGATTGCGATTGGGATTCAGTAATCTAGACAGGTAGAGTCTGATTACTGAATCCTAACAGAAGTAAACAATAGAATTATGAAGAATTAGGTAGAAGGGAGAGAGAAGAGGGAGTTTGAGATTCGTTACCCTTGTTGCTTCCACGAATTATGTATCAAGTTAGATACATAACCCTTCAATTGGCTGCTTCTGGTCTTGGGAGCTTGGTAGGAGTGATGCAAAGGATCCAAGTGGTTTGGTCTAGGAGATGGATTTGAATTGGAGGGAAATTGGGGTATATTGAGGATAGGAGAGAGAGAGAATTGTGTTTCGAGGGCTTTGTTACGACGCAATTCCTGCAGAGTAACAGTAGGCTGAAGTTGGGGATCCATTTCTGAGAAGGGGAGGGTCTTATTTATAGGCTGCAGTTAGTAGCCTCAATGTGTCGCACGACCTTACGTAGCCACTTTCTAGGTATCGAGTTGTCGCGTGACACAAGGTGGCTCAACTGCTTTTGGCGCCAAAACCATATTCTGGAACATTCAGGGAAAATACCCAAAAAGTCCGAAAGGTTTTATTCCCAAGAGGTCCTTTGGCATGAGTAAGGTACCAAAAGGTACTTCCTTTGCGGGAAACTTATGAAATGTTTCCGAAAGTCTCGGGATAGGCCGGGAATTTACCAAAACGCCCCTTAATGCCATTTTATTATATTAAAATGCATCTAAAAGGGTTGCAAATTGGATTGGCGTACTTACATCAATACCGAGGGGAACCTCCCTCCAAGGCCGAGCTGAGCTCCCATTGACGACGAGGAGGCCTCCTCGGCTATCCAATCACTAGAAATTGGGCTTTCCCAGTTCCTTCATATCTCTTTTCCGGCTCAATGTAGGCCGACCTGGCCACGTATGACGAGGAGGGTCCAGCTTGACTCACATGCAGAATTGCAGTTTACACCAGTTTTATTCAAATAAGGACATTGAGCAGTTATAATCTTTCTAGGATTATAACCACCTCACATACCAATTTCAGGTCCAACAAGGACTCCCCAAGTATAATCCTCATAGGATTTATATCTTATCTCTTAGCAATCCAATTTAACATGGATTATACATTGTTAAACCTATAAATACAAGCCATAATTCACATATTTGGTACGTTATCTTTTGACTGTAAACTCTTGTCAATTGATTTCTCTCTCTCACAAAGCAAATACTTGCTCTCACGCCGGAGGGACTTCGCCGGAGAAGTCCCAGCTTAGTTTACGTGTTTGTTTCTCTGTTTCAGGCTATTCAATCTTTGGGATATAACCTACTGTCGGATTTGGGCTAATCCGATCGTTTCTGGCAGCATCATATCTGATTTTAAGAAATAAAGAAATCTTTTTTCAAATTTTTTACTTGATATTTACGATATTTTATGCTTCTATAATTTTTATGTTTTGTAATAAAAATATATGGCTAAAGAAATAATATAAAATAATTTGTTTTTGTTTTTATGTAATTTTTAAATATATATGAAATTTTGATATGATTAATTTATTATTTATATTCCACTTTTAAAATAAAACATTTGTTAAATAAAAATAAGTCAATTTTTTTTTTCAAATTTTAACCTCATTATTTGTGCAAAACTTCTACAATAAGCCACTAATTTTGAAATGACTTATTTGCCCTTGAACGTGACACTTTTGAGAGGGAAAACTCACCATCATATAAATATTTTTATAAATAGACGGAGAAGGTGATGAATACTTACAAAGAGAAGGAGGAGAGAGCATGGTTGATCCTAAGTCTAAAAGACTACAACAGGCTTGATCGGTGGCATGTTGATGTAAGTCCACAATATATCAAGAACCCGTGTAGGTGAAGATAAGGGATTGATCATTCTTTTATATCCATATTTGGATGATACGATGGAAATTTTTGTCTTTACGTTAATAATTTGTTGATTTTACGAAAATATTTTTGATCTTATACTTTAATAGTTCTAAGGGCTTTATGACTATTTTACGAAGGTTTAAAGGTTTTAAGAAAAAGACTAAGGGTTAGGATTCCTCCTCAAACATTATTGATTCCTCTATTTCATCATCTCTCAATTTAATCGAACTCTTTAACGTGACAATCCAAAATCAAAAAACGCTGGTCAAAGTAGTTGAAAATTTAGACTATATTAAACATCTAAATAATCAAATTTTTACAAACCTAAGGGATATTCGAAGAAACCTACCTAGTAAACAGGAAATTCAACAGTTGATCTTACTGCCCTCTTAGATACATGTGCCACGAAAAGTGTAATATCACATAGTTTGGTACCACAACAGTTCAAAAAAGAACTAACTCTAAGACAAAATCACCCAAAAACAAATATACAGGTAGAAAATGAAACCTTAAATTTACTCACAAATAAGCTAACAGAGGAGTTAGAAAAAGGAAAAGATGTAACAAAAAGTATAAATCATCCTATAATCCTACATTTAGAAAAAATAGGACTAATAGGGGAGGATATTACAAAGTCAAAAGTCACATACACATGCAAATTTAAAATAAAAAACCCTGATATTACAATCAGAACAGCTAATATAGAATACAGTCCATTGGATAAAGAAGAATTTAAGATCCAAATTCCAGAAATGATAAAACAAAAATTAATTAGAAAATCAGAAAGTCCACATAGATCAGCAGCTTTTCTGGTAAGAAATCACAATGAGATAAAAAGAGGAAAAGCTAGAATAGTCTACAATTACAAAAGACTTAATGATAATACAGAAGACGATGGGTACAATATACCTAATAAAGACTCTTTAGTTAACTTAATCCAAAGAAAAAAGATTTTCTAAAAATTCGATTTAAAATCAGGATATAATCAGCTTAAATTAGAAGAGCAATTTAAGCCATGGACAGCATTTACATGTTCTGAAGGACAGTTTGAGTGGAATGTGTTAAGTTTTGGACTTAAAAACTCTCCCTCAATTTTTCAGAGATTTATGGATAATATATTCCTAAAGTATGAATTTTGTATGGTATATATAGATGGCATTTTAGTAGCTAGTGAGACATTACAGGAACACGAACAACATTTAAAACAAGTTTTCAATGAAATACAAAAACATGGAATTGTAGTATCAAAAAGAAAAATGAAATTATTTAAAAGAAAGATATCCTTTTTGGGACTAGAAATAGGGAATGGGAAAATCGAATTACAACCACATATATCAACAAAAAATATTGATTTTCCATAAAAGTTCGAAAATTTGAAACAAATACAGACATTCTTAGGACTAATCAATTATGCAAGAAAATTTATACCAAATTTATCAAAATTAGTAGGACCACTTTACAGCAAAACTATAAAAAATGGTCAGAGAAATTTTAATAAAGAAGATATTAAGCTTGTAAGAGAAATAAAAGAAAAAGTTAAAAACATAAAACCTTTAGAACTACCTCTAGTAACAGATTATATTGTTATAGAGACAGATGGATGTAAAGAAGGATGGGGAGCGGTTCTCCTTAGTAAAACTAATAAATATACTAATAAAAGTACTGAAAAAATATGTTCATATGCTAGTGGAAATTTCAATAAAACAGGACAAATTGGACAAGTTTAGACTATGAAATCCATGCACTAATTAATGCGTTAGAAAAATTTAAAATATTTTTAAACAAAGAATTTACAGTAAGAACAGATTGTGAGGCAATAGTCAAATTCATAAAAAATGATCAAAGTAAAAAGGTTAATAGAACTAGGTGGATTAATCTACAGAATATAATACAAGGAAGTGGATACATTATAAATTTTGAACATATAAAAGGAAAGAATAATACTATAGCAAATATCTTATCAAGAAACTTGAACATGTTATTTCATGGATAAGCAAAACAGAATGAAGAAAGTACTACATCCTCAGACAGGAAAAGCCAAAGCTATGAATATGAAAACATGTCCATGCTATCGCGCTTATTTGTTTCACATAGTCTTACTACTGTTTGTTTCCATACTAATATTTCATCTCCCCAAAGCTGTGGTTTCTGTTTTTCTAGTAGTAACATACTATTACTGTATAGATTTCCTATTGGTAATCTATTTCCTTGACTGACATACTGAGATTCTCCTGTATATTGTGTTATTGGGAGGGTCCAGTTTTCTCTTCCTATGGTATCTCTTATACCCGTTCCTGGTTCTGTCCATTCTGGTTTAGCTCTTTTTCGTGCATTATCCATGTTTTGATCCATAAAAGCTTTCTCTTGCTTATAAAAATCAGAAATCATTATTTTCCTTTGTTGTATATCATTTACAAAGGCAAATTATAAATTTCTTGTAATTTATTGTAGCTTTCTTCATATGTTAATCCTAACTCTGTGATACAATCTAGTATTATATCGTCTACTTCTTCTTGTATATTTAATTCAGTAAACTTTTTATTTATAATTTCTTCAAATGTTTTATTAGTTTCTTCACACTATGTTGTCCTTCGTGGAACAAAAGTGGGAATTTTCAATAAATGGGAAACAGTTGTTAAACACATACAGTGCACGAACCCGCTGTATAAGGGGTTCCACAGTTTTTCAGAAGCCATGTACACAGCTAGAGAACACTTTGGGCTTAATACATTTTTCATAGAGCCTGAAGAAGTAAAAACCTTTTCCGAAATTACAAAAGAAAGTCAAGAACAGATCATCAAAAAACAGGAAGAGGTTATTGCAACCTTACAAAAACAGCTTCTTCTTCAAAAAGAAAAGAAACCTCAAGACATACAGATGCAAATTGAGAATAAAATGCTAAAACAACAGGTAGCCATTCTTGAAGAAAGATTACAGAATCAACAGTCAGCAACCAGTGAGCCTATGATTAACAGAGATTTCAACAGTTTCAAAGCTCGTATCCTTGACATCCCATGGAGACAAACACTACAGCCAATCTTAGATCAATTCAAGGAGTTCGATGACATGGTTTCCAAGAAAATTTGTATAGGATTCCCTTTAATCCTATATAAATTACAGCAAATGATAGTACAGATTATTTTTCGTGAGTTAAAATACACAGGAGTGAAGGTAATAGAAAGAATAAACAGTGAGGGAAGAGATACATGAGTGTTACTATTACAGATAGACCTTTTCAAAACAGATATGCCACAGGAACTGATCACTCAATTTTACCATTACGGTATGATTGATTATGTTCAATTTAGGTTAACCCCTAAAACAGAAAAAATCATCAACAGCTTCGGAGAAAAATTCACAATAGTGGCAGGCAACATTGCCACCCAGTCATATCCAAAGGAGGTGGGATGTAAAATTTTCGCATCATTTCCTGAAGTCGACAGTCACACCTACAGGCCATCCAGAAAAAGAATATTTATGAGCAGTGAAATCAAAGATCAAGAAATGCTAGAAATGGCAGTAAAGATTGAAGAGAGCATTGATTTTTTGAGCCTTTTTTGGCTTCATGATTAAGAAAGTGAGGCATACAGAGAAGAAAATATATTGAATAATTATCATAGAGAATTTGTTAAAGACTATCAAAAAACACCTGATCTCCCTAGGTTTTTTCCTTGGCCAAAATTCAAGCTTATGGCAGAAGGACATTATACCCAAATCTGGGCAACAGACAACTGGAACATGCTTCTCCCGTTTATTGGAGAAGGAGACAAGCTAGTACATGACCACATAGTCAACAGAAATGACCCATGGCCAGAACCGGAGGACGATTACATGCAAGATGCACAGTCAGATGGTGGTGACACAACCCCAACAATCGACAGTACATACAGAGACTTCTAGATATAGGCGTAAGCAGTGACGACAGAAGAAGAAAGACGTATGCAATGACGAACGGCGGCTATAATCCAATAATACAACAGACAGAGGGAATCATCTTTTTAGCCGACAGCATCTCTTTTTCTTTTCTATCTTTAGAACGCGTGTATAGCTTTTGCTTTTACTTTTAGTAATGCGCATAGTTTATATTTCTTTTAAATTAATCATTGTACTCTAGTAGCATCCGGTCATGACTACTGGATAGATAGGTTGAGTTTTTGAGGGTTATAAATACCCTTCTCCTCTTCATTTGTAACTACGAGCAAAAATCTGAGAAATAAGAATCCTTTGCGTTCATTTAAACTCATGTCAGCTTAAACACCCTTCCGACCCCTTAGTCCTACTACTTAAACTCCTTTAAACACCTTCTGTACTTCATATTAGAGCCCTTACAAAAAAAAAAAATTTCTTGTAATTTATTGTAGCTTTCTTCATATGTTAATCCTAACTCTGTGATACAATCTAGTATCATATCGTCTACTTCTTATTGTATATTTAATTCAGTAAACTTTTTATTTATAATTTCTTCAAATGTTTTATTAGTTTCTTCTATTTTAAAAACTGTAGATTGTTCTTCTTCTAAATAATCTATTATACTAAAATCATTGTCTTCTTGTTCAAATTCGTCAAACCCTATAGCTATTTCTTTATCTTCACTATCTGTATCATAAATAGGTTCTGTGTCATATTTCATATTCATAAAATTATATTCTGTTTCTGTTTCTACTTTGTATTTTTTAGCGTCACTTAAAGCCTGTAAATATTCTCTTGATTTTTCCAGTGCTAACTCTCAACTATTCCTTTTACTGTAGTAATTACTTTTTCTAGACTTTCTACCTGTTTTTCTACTTTTTGTAGGAGTTCTTTAGTTTCTAATATTTGCCTTGGGTTTTGTCTTTCTAATAAGTAATTCAACTGTTGAATTTCCTGTTTACTAGGTAGGTTTCTTCGAATATCCCTTAGGTCTGTAAAAATTTGATTATTTAGATGTTTAATATAGTCTAAATTTTCAACTACTTTGACCAACGTTTTTTTATTTTGGATTGTCACGTTAAAGAGTTCAATTAAATTGAGCGATGATGAAATAGAGGAATCAATAATGTTTGAGGAGGAATCCTAACCCTTAGTCTTTTTCTTAAAACCTTTAAACCTTCATAAAATAGTCATAAAGCCCTTAGAACTATTAAAGTATAAGATCAAAAATATTTTCGTAAAATCAACAAATTATTAACGTAAAGCCAAAAATTTCCATCGTATCATCCAAATATGGATATAAAAGAATGATCAATCCCTTATCTTCACCTACACGGGCTCTTGATATATTGTGGACTTACATCAATATGCCACCGATCAAGCCTGTTGTAGTCTTTTAGACTTAGGATCAACCATGCTCTGATACCAAAAGAGGGGGGTATGGCGGATTTTTTGGGTTTCCGTTAAACCCTTATTAATTTAAACAAAACTCGTAATTTTAACAAATAATTTACATTTAATGAACATAAAGTAAAAACAAATAGTAATTTTAACCATTAATTTATATTTAACGGACATAAAGTAAAAACATAAAGTAAACATGAAAAGAAAACACATAATAGTAAATATTTTTATAAATAGACGGAGAAGGTGATGAATACTTACAATGAGAAGGAGAAGGTGAAAAGATGAATCTCAGGATTTTTACAGCGGAGCAGAAATAAAAACACTTTTTTTTTGTAAGGGATCTAATATGAAGTACAGAAGGTGTTTAAAGGAGTTTAAGTAGTAGGACTAAGGGGTCGGAAGGGTGTTTAAGCTGCCATGAGTTTAAATGAACGTAAAGGATTCTTATTTCTTAGTTTTTTGCTCGTAGTTACAAATGAAGAGGAGAAGAGTATTTATAACCCTCAAAAACTCAACCTATCTATTCGGTAGTCATGACCGGCTGCTACTAGAGTACAATGATTAATTTAAAAGAAATATAAAGTATGTGCATTACTAAAAGTAAAAGCAAAAGCTATACACGCGTTCTAAAGATAGAAAAGAAAAAGAGATGCTGTCGGCTAAAAAGATGATTCCCTCTGTCTGCTGTATTATTGGATTATAGCCGCCGTTCGTCATTGCATACGTCTTTCTTCTTCTGTCGTCACTGCTTACGCCTGTATCTAGAAGTCTCTGTATGTACTGTCAATTGTTGGGGCTGTGTCACCACCATCTGACTGTGCATCTTGCATGTAATCGTCCTCCGGTTCTGGCCATGGGTCATTTCTGTTGACTATGTGGTCCTGTACTAGCTTGTCTCCTTCTCCAATGAACGGGAGAAGCATGTTCCAGTTGTCTGTTGCCCAGATTTGGGTATAATGCCCTTCAGCCATAAGCTTGAATTTTGGCCAAGGAAAAAACCCAGGGAGATCAGGTGTTTTTTGATAGTCTTTAACAAATTCTCTGTGATAATTATTCAATATATTTTCTTCTCTGTATGCCTCACTTTCTTAATCATGAAGCCAAAAAAGGCTCAAAAAATCAATGCTCTCTTCAATCTTTACTGCCATTTCTAGCATTTCTTGATCTTTGATTTCACTGCTCACAAATATTCTTTTTCTGGATGGCCTGTAGGTGTGACTGTCGACTTCAGGAAATGATGCGAAAATTTTACATCCCACCCAATAGGAAATCTATACAGTAATAGTATGTTACTACTAGAAAAACAGAAACCACAGCTTTGGGGAGATGAAATATTAGTATGGGAACAAACAGTAGTAAGACTATGGGAAACAAATAAGCGCGATAGCATGGACATGTTTTCATATTTAGAAACTACATTAGGCCCAATAGCATTAGGCATATGGCAGAGCAAAAAAGCCCAAGATCCCGATGAAATAAATAGACTAAAAGCCATAGGGGATAACCCATATAATTTTACAAGTCAAATTAGAACATTAATACTAGGAGTAGATTCAGCAAAAAATACTACTCTTATACAAGACACAGCTATTAGAAATTTAAAACAGTTAAGTATATCAGACATGAAATATATAAATGAATTTATATTAGATTTTACTAGATTAGTATCACAAACAGGACAAGCTATGAATGATGAATTATGTGTTAAATATTTTGTTAAGTTACCCGGAGACTTAGGAAGAAATATCCATAAATCATGGAAACAGACTAATCAATTATGCAAGAAAATTTATACCAAATTTATCAAAATTAGTAGGACCACTTTACAGCAAAACTACAAAAAATGGTCAGAGAAATTTTAATAAAGAAGATATTAAGCTTGAAAGAGAAATAAAAGAAAAAGTTAAAAACATAAAACATTTAGAACTACCTCTAGTAACAGATTATATTGTTATAGAGACAGATGGATGTAAAGAAGGATGTGGAGCGGTTCTCCTTAGTAAAACTAATAAATATACTAATAAAAGTACTGAAAAAATATGTTCATATGCTAGTGAAAATTTCAATAAAACTGGACAAAATTGGACAAGTTAGACTATGAAATCCAGGCACTAATTAATGCGTTAGAAAAATTTAAAATATTTTTAAACAAAGAATTTACAGTAAGAACAGACTGTGAGGCAATAGTCAAATTCATAAAAAATGATCAAAGTAAAAAGGTTAATAGAACTAGGTGGATTAATCTACAAAATATAATACAAGGAAGTGGATACATTATAAATTTTGAACATATAAAAGGAAAGAATAATACTATAGCAGATATCTTATCAAGAAACTTGAACAGGTTATTTCATGGATAAGCAAAACAGAATGAAGAAAGTACTACATCCTCAGACAGGAAAAGCCAAAGCTATGGACACATCTGACAGCGAAAGTATAAAGACAGAAAAGATAGAACATTCCTCTTACAAAAGGCCATCTTGGGAGGTAATTCAAAACCCCCTTATCGTAAACAAAGTTGGATCATAGCAAGCTGGGCCTAGTTCGATAAAATTTCGGGTTGACAAAAATTTCATATCCAGGGCCCAAGCCCAACAAAAAACTCTTATTTTTGGGCCAAACACACTACCCGTTTGTACAGATGAAAATAAAATGTTCAGACCTATTTTCGGAATGAACTTAACAGAGCGACAGCAGTGTTTACTTGATAATTTGTGGCATATACAGACATTTCCAAATGAATCCACAAAAAAGGTACATATTTTAAATGCTCTGGGATATTTCTTTCTAGAAATATCCCAAAACCCCCCAGAGAATCCCATAACCAAAATATTTTCACACTATGTTGTCCTTCGTGGAACAAAAGTGGGAATTTTCAATAAATGGAAAACGGTTGTTAAACACATACAGTGCACGAACCCGCTGTATAAGGGGTTCCACAGTTTTTCAGAAGCCATGTACACAACTAGAGAACACTTTGGGCTTAATACATTTTTCATAGAGCCTGAAGAAGTAAAAACCTTTTCCGAAATTACAAAAGAAAGTCAAGAACAGATCATCAAAAAACAGGAAGAGGTTATTGCAACCTTACAAAAACAGCTTCTTCTTCAAAAAGAAAAGAAACCTCAAGACATACAGATGCAAATTGAGAATAAAATGCTAAAACAACATGTAGCCATTCTTAAAGAAAGATTACAGAATCAACAGTCAGCAACCAGTGAGCCTATGATTAACAGAGATTTCAACAGTTTCAAAGCTCGTATCCTTGACATCCCATGGAGACAAACACTACAGCCAGTCTTAGATCAATTCAAGGAGTTCGATGACATGGTTTCCAAGAAAATTTGTATAGAATTCCCTTTAATCCTATATAAATTACAGCAAACGATAGTACAGATTGTTTTTCGTGAGTTAAAATACACAGGAGTGAAGGTAATAGAAAGAATAAACAGTGAGGGAAGAGATACAGGAGTGTTACTATTACAGATAGACCTTTTCAAAAGGAGAATACGAAATAGAACCTCCAGATACAAATGAATCAGACAATGAATCAATCTACAGTGTTTACAGTAGTGATGAAAATAACCAACTCACCAAGATTACATATACTTATATGAATAAAGAAGAAGAATATAAACATAATTGGATTAGTAGAAGAGGAAATAATTACATTAAATGTTTTAATTGTGGTTATTTTTCTAGTATAGAAAAAAGATCACAGTGTAACGTATGTTTTTAAGAAATTTGTTACTTATGTTTAGAAACATTGTTTAAACAAAACATGACTATAGAAGCAGAGTCATCATTAAAAGAAATAAATATGGAAGTATTTACAGGAAAAATGGATAAGTTAGAAATAGCAAGTGAATTACATAGCTTAAAAATTAGAAATATGGAAGAAAGAATTTCACAAATAGAAAATAGAATAAATAAAAATAAACAAAAAATAGAAGAACCTTTAGAAGACATAGCTGATTATATCCTGATTTTAAATCGAATTTTGAGAAAATCTTTTTTCTTTGGATTAAGTTAACTAAAGAGTCTTTATTAGGTATATTGTACCCATCGTCTTCTATAATATTATCATTAAGTCTTTTGTAATTGTAGACTATTCTAGCTTTTCCTCTTTTTATCTCACTGTGATTTCTTATCAGAAAAGCTGTTGATCTATGTGAACTTTCTGATTTTCTAATTAATTTTTGTTTTATCATTTCTGGAATTTGGATCTTAAATTCTTCTTTATCCAATGGACTGTATTCTATATTAGCTGTTCTGATTGTAATATCAGGGTTTTTTATTTTAAATTTGCATGTGTATGTGACTTTTGACTTTGTAATATCCTTCCCTATTAGTTCAATTTTTTTTTTCTTAAATGTAGGATTATAGGATGATTTATACTTTTTGTTACATCTTTTCCTTTTTCTAACTCCTGTGTTAGCTTATTTGTGAGTAAATTTAAGGTTTCATTTTCTACCTGTAAATTTGTTTTTGGGTGATTTTGTCTTAGAAATTCTAGGTTTCCAAGTCCACCACGCTTCTGAGCCAACTCTGATGTTTGATTATATCTTAATGTTGGGATACTATATATGTGTTTACTCAAGGTAATATAATTTTTTGTTATTGTAATAGCTCCTTGTAATCCTAGTATAAAGTTTAAGCCTAATATAAAATCTTTTGATTTTACATATTCTGGACTAATATTTACCTGAGGAATATCATATTTAAGGCTATAGTTTCCTGAAAAGTCTATAAACTGTATTCCAATTGGGTCAATATAATGTGTTATTATCATTAATCTGTCTTCTATAGTTCTAGTAAATAATTTGTATGTTAGTTCTTTTTTGAACTGCTGTGGTACCAAACTATGTGATATTACACTTTTCGTGACACATGTATCTAAAAGGACAGTAAGATCATATATATATATATGAATGGAATGTAATGCCATTTGGGTTAAAAAATGCACCAAGCGAATTTCAAAAAATAATGAATGAAATATTTAACCCTTACACATTCATTATAGTTTACATAGATGATGTTTTAGTTTTTAGTAAAGATTTAGGCCAACATGAAAAACATCTAAACATATTTTACAAAACAATGATAAAAAATGGACTGGTTTTATCCAAACCTAAGATAAAGTTATATCAAACAAAAATAAGGTTCTTAGGTCATGAAATAACCAATAACACAATAATACCTATCCAAAGATCAATAGACTTTGCGGACAAATTTCCAGATGAAATAAAAGACAAAACCCAATTACAAAGGTTTTTAGGATCGTTAAACTACATAGCTGATTTTCTTCCAAAAATAAGACAAATCTGCAAACCTCTTTATGACAGATTAAAGAAAAACCCAAAACCTTGGACAAAAGAACACACTAATGTAATAAAACAAATTAAGTTATATGTAAAACAATTACCCTGTTTAACAATATGTGATCCAAACGCACCAAAGATAGTATCTACAGACGCTTCAGACATAGGATATGGAGGAATATTAACTCAAGAAATTAATGGAAAAATCCATATAATAAGGTATTATTCGGGAATATGGAATGAAACTCAATCTAAATATTCTACAATAAAAAAGGAAATTCTCTCAATTGTTTTATGCATAACAAAATTCCAGGATGACTTATTAAACCAAAAATTCACTGTTAAAGTAGATTGTAAAGCCGCTAAAGATGTTTTACAAAAGGATGTAAAAAATTTAGCTGCTAAACAAATCTTTGCCAGATGGCAAGCTTTATTATCAATTTTTGATTTTGAAATAATTCATATTGCAGGAAAAGATAACTCCATTCCAGACTTCCTAACAAGAGAATTTCTGCAAGGAAACCATGAAAATTCCTAAAAAACAAAAGCTAGAAATAGGATCATCATCTCAAACCCAAACATTATCACTAAGGGAAAAATTCTACCAAGATATAATCAATATGGCAAATAGTCAACAATGCCATGGAGAATGGACCATGAAAATTAATGATCAGATAATACATCTAAATGACATAAATTACTTAAATTTTTGCTTCCAAAAAACAGAATTATTATTACAAGAAAGCAAAAACTTGTGCACAAATATTCCAATGAGTAAAACTGCAGAACTTAGAGTTCACACTTATGATTTAGAAGAAATTTTAGATTATATGAATTTTGTTGCTTTTATTCTCATTATTCACATGTTTAATGTTAGTAAATCGATCCTTTGCTTACATATATATATATATATATGTGTATGTATATATATATATATATATATATATATATATATATATATATATATATATGTATATATATATATATATATATATGTATATATATATATATACATATGTACATATATATATATATATATATATATATATATATATATATATATATATATATATATATATATATATATATGAGAGAGAGAGAGAGAGAGAGAGAGAGAGAGAGAGAGAGAGAGAGAGAGAGAGAGAGAGAGAGAGAGAGAGAGAGAGAGAGAGAGAGAGAGAGAGAGAGAGAGAGAGAGAGAGAGATGTATGTGAAGCTTTAAGGTCGAGAAACACAAAAAATAGGTTTAGATTAAAAAAAATTTATTTAATGGACAATATATAAATAAGTAAAAAAAATATTTAAATAGTTTGACAAGTAATCTTCAAGACTTATTAGGAGTGTATGTCATTTCTCATAATTCTTTTCTCAAAATATTAAATTTTAAAATCAGTAATATTTTTTTTTAAAATATCAACACGCTTATACCATGTACCCACCAAATTTAACTTGGTACATAAAAATATGTACCATTATCAATCGACTAAGTTGGTATACCAACTTAGTTAGTACGGTTGGTACTCGATTGGTACGGCTGATACTAGCCTCTACCAAATATAGAATCAAAATTCAAAAAGTATTACATTATCTTCAAAATAAATCATAATCCACATACAATCCGACCCAATAAAAACATTTTACTTGAATATCTGACCAATAATAAAGACATTTTGCTTGAATTGAGAGTCAAATAAAGTGAATTACTACCCACCAACGATGAAAACAGTGACGCTACTGAATCAAAATTAAGAAAAATAAAGAGAAAAGACATTTTAGAAAGAGGGAATGTGAAGAAAAGAAAGAAACCTCAAACTCTAGCTGTAGTTAGTAAAGAACAAGAAAAAAATTCAATTGAAGGTAACTTTGGTTAGATCAATTAGAAAGAGGAAAATTGAGAGAGATAAGATCGAAACTGGTGGGATGGAAGCAAATCGCCGGGAGGAAAAGAGAGAGAGAGAGAGAAAGTGACTTGTGAGAAATGAGAATAGAGAAAGTCAGCAGTCAAATTAGGGATAGAAGGAAATTTTATTATATATATATATATATATATATATATATATACATACATATACATATTTAATATTTATATGAAAATTAATATTTTTAAAAACATATAATTGGTAATTGGTATACCAACCAACATTAAATCTATGTACCGTGTACCAACCAAATATACATAATTGGTACGATACTACCGTACCAACATTTCGGTATATCAATTTTCACGTACCAATTATAATTGGTACGGTTGGTACACAAATTGATTGATACGGATTTGATTTTTTTGCCAGCCCTAAATTTGATTTTTTCTTTTTTTGCTCAAACTAATCACTTTGCTAAACACACTGTTGTCAATAGCAAATGTAAAATCGCTATTGATAATAGTGTAGTTAGTTTAAGATTAACCTACCCCATGTAGTCTAAGGAGACTTGAATTTAGGACTAAGCTAAATTTGCTATTAGCATATCAATTTAGCTTAACCCTATATTTTAATACGCTTTTGATAATAGCAAATTTAAATTGAAAATTCTAAATTTTATATTGTCAGTAGCAAATTCAAAAAAAGGAGGTTACTTTGGACAATATTTTTTCAAGGATTGTATTTAAGAAAATACCTTTTTTAAGTACTCCTCATTTCAAAATAATATCGTATTTAACTTGTTAATGTCTCTTAAGAATATGTTTTATTAGTTTGTACTCTGCATGTACAATGATACTATTATAAAACGTGACATTTATTTTGATATGTGTCAAAAAAAATAAAAAAAAATTCACATTTACTATGAAACAAAAAGAGTAGGAATATTTTTATAATATTTGTTTTTACTCGATAAAAATTACTAAATTCAGTGACCACATCCCGGTCACATAAGAAAATATTACATAAATAAATAAATTCAGTGACCACATTCCGGTCACATAGGAAAATATTACATAAATAAATAAATTCAGTGACCACATCCCGGTCACATAGGAAAATATTACATAAATAAATAAATTCAGTGACCACATCCCGGCCACATAGGAAATATTACATTAAATCCAAAATATTCAGTGATCACATCCCGATCACATAGAAAAATATTACATAAATTCAGAACATATTAAATCCGACAGAAATTCAAATATTACATGTCCAATAACACAAATTAACAATCCTTGGAAAACACCTTAGAAACATTGGAAGTAACAATGTTAAGTAATTTTTTTTTAGCGTGAGGGGGCCCAAACAACAGCCTAATAGATCAATAAAACAAAACATTTAGAACAAAATGTTAAGGAATATAACCTTAGGGAGTGTAATGTAAAGGAAAATATTTCATACCTGAGTAAGTATAAGAACAACACCAACACCTATGTCACTTCCGCCCTCACTATCCCTCATCACTTTGTCAGCAATGTAAGCATCAATGGTATCAGTAGGATCCTTCAAAACCAAATGCACAGAGCCATGATCACTTGGTGTGAACTCCTTCACAACCACAACAACCTAATAGAACAAAAATATAATGATCAATTATTTGTAAATTTCAACCTTAACTATAATTAATATAAAATAATATACCTGTTCCACCCTCTCATATTTTTGGCAATTTTCCTTGATCATTCTCAAGGGATAGTACCCTCTGCAGTGAGATAGTCCATTGCAGAAAGCCAAGCTTTGCCCTGGAAATCATCATCCTCCACCGGCTCTTCAAGCTTTTTACGTATGGCCTCTTGGTCGACTGAGCGGGGGGTCCCTGAGAGACATGAGCTTTTCCGGTGCGATGCCGATGCATGGCGGCCTATGCTTCACCAGCAGGACCAGGTATGATATGAGGCGGTGGAGATTCTCTCTCTCGTTCGATTTGAGGCGGTGAAGATTGAAACTCTCGTTCGATTTGAGAGAGATTAGATAGACGATTGGAGGTTTGACCGGGATGTCCAGGAAGAGGTTGTCGTCCAAGATACCAGCGGGGTTGCCTCGGATCCATTTTGGTTATTGAGAGAGATGGATGAGAGATTGAGAAATGGATGAATTCGTTTTTGAGGTCACCGAGCCTTTTAAAGGGTAAGTATTCTGAAAAAATTTATTCCAAAAACGGTATTCGTAGTGCCATTTTTGACAGTTCTGACAAAAAGGGGATTCGTAGTGCCGTTTTTTGACATTTCTTACAAAAACGGTATTGGTAGTCCCGTTTTTGAAAGTTCTGATAAAAAAATCTTTTTTGGACTGATGTCACAAATTTACTCTAACTCATACCAAACTGGTACCAATCATTTTATAACCTAACATGACCATTCCAACTTAACTAAAATGGTTCCAAATTTCCAAACAACCATTAAAACAACAACAAGAGTCAATTTAACATGGCATGAGCAAGAAATTGAAGACAGTCATAATAACTTACCAATTAATTCGAAAAAATAAGAAAATATTTATTGACCACATCCCGGTCAAATAGGAAATCCGTCAGGGATATGCATCTGGGGTGTAATTGTTAGGAGGATTACGTGGCCTATCACTTCTCCTAGGTAGAAGGCGAGATAATACACGACCTACTCGTGATGTGCTAGCTTGACGAGATGATGATGGTACTGAGTAAGTGCAGTGTGACCAAAAGGTGTAGCCTCCGAAAACGACATTGGAGGTAGCATTGGAGTATAATCCATTTGAAGGCTTCGCCTTCCACTCCGACTCTCAGAACCATACGATGTGAAACCCATCCCTAGAGGTGGAGTTGGAGCATAGTCAACGCTTCTTCTTCGACTTCCACTCCCACTCCCCGAAGTATATGATGCAAAACCTAAATTTGGAGGGGGAGTTGGAGTATAATCCATCTGTGTATCAGAGAATCCATAGTTTCCTGCCTGGGAGAAAGTGTCATTCGCTGCCTCCTCACTCGGGTCCTCCTCATTCCCCTCCTCGCCATTGTCCCCCTCATTCGCTGCCTCCTCAAAATGTACCTCTGGATCATCCTGCACATGATAAATTATAATTCAGTAAAAAAGACCCTTCTCGTTAAATATTTAACAGATCCACGAAAAAAATAAACATATTACCTCTGGATCATCCTGCACATGTTGAGCACGTCTACGAACCCGGTTTCGTCTCTCTGGCACCCCTACAACACTATCTACTGGTGGTGGGGGAGTTTGGAGGGCATCCAGTCGTCTCAGCTGTCTAAAAGACGATAATGATTGTCTGATGACATCACGGGTAACATATAGGTGTTGTGAGCGTAAGCCGTATCCCTCAACCTCAAGTATGGTATTCTCGTTGGATATGTACGCGCGCTGAAGGTTTTGAATCTGTTGAAAATAATAAAGAAGGAATAAATAATAACGATAAGATAAAATGGCAAAAAATAAAAATGAACTAAAGTAAATATGTACTATTTAACTTACCAAACCCTCATAACGACTAGCATGCGCCCTGTACCCCTCATCCTCTACATCATTTGGATTCTGGATCAATAACCGTGTGATTCTAGAGTACCATAACATATAGGGATGTGCAAAATCTACATCCTCGATACCATATTGCCCATCCACCACCAAATTAGCCCGTTGATTCCACATTCCTATGTAAGATATGTGGAAATTGAGCCAATTAACTTCTGTTCGACCTCGTCGGTCAAGTCCATGCGAGTACTCACTCGTGTCATGTGGGTCGGGGATACCACTGTAACATCCCGAACCGCCTCATTACTCGATCGGGGAAGGTGCCACTCAACCCTATCAAAGCAAATGAGGGGTACCTTCGCTCTCCATATAATTTGTCACTGGAAGCAATATCTTTGGACCCTGGACACTTAAGTACGGGCCACTCAACTCCGATCCTCGGTCAAATACGCTAGGCGATCTCGATATCCACGCAAGTTGTGGACGGTAAGATGCGTATATGATAAGGGACCTTGCCGCTACATATGGAGCAATTTGACATACAAATTAGTGTGTAATAATCAAAATCAAGTACATAAAATATTATGTGATTTTAAAATGAATTTATTTTAAAATACCTGCAACCATATGGCAGTAATGCATCTTGAAGAATGACATCTCCATGTGTCCTTACGGGTCGTAGACACAACAACCGTTCCCAAGCCCAAAGCTAAAAAAAACATAAAGAAAAATATTTAGTGTCACGTACAAAACATATTTTCTTCAATAGAATAATATAAGCAAATATAATTGACATACCTGCACAATTGTTAAGAATCCACCACAACATTTCGCATCGGGCTTTGTCGCTACACACAAGTCCCGATATAAAAAGGCTAACGTAGCACTACCCCAACTGGAGTTCCCAATCGCGTCAACGTTCCTAAGCAGTGGGAGGTACATCAGTTTCACCAAGATATTACTCGTGTCCGACATCAAATATGACCCTAAGGATATCAAAATATAGGCCCGAGTATACTGATTAATCAATTCGGCATGCGCATTTGCAGGAAGCTCCTCCCACTGAGTCAGTTGGTCTATAATCCACTTAATAGACAATCTACCACCCTTCAAGTCTGATTCAAGTGGTTGAATCCCTAATAACTCGTGGCATAAGTGACACCATTCCAACTTATGCATATTGGCTCGGGAACTAATCACAGTATCCCCGTCTATAGGAAGGCCACATAATATGCCAACATCCTGAAGGGTGATGGTCATTTCCCCAACTGGCAAATTGAATGTGTGCATCTCTGGACGCCATCTCTCAACTAAAGCCTCTATCAAATGCCAGCCATATTTGAAATGACCTAGTTTATAAACACCGTAGAATCCTACGTCTAAAAGTTTGCTCTGTATCCTAACATCCAAGTTTCTAGGAAGTTCCGGACCGCGCCTAAATCTAATAGTCTCAACTTCCTGTCTAGCCCAAATATAATTTGAACGGTGTTTATCTTGTAATCTTAATACGGAGGGGTCTAATGGCCCTGGATCAACTAATGCTTGGGTTTGGTCCATCTGAAACAAACAACAAAACTATTACACTAAAATTCAGTGAAAAAAAAGGCACTTAGTTAAATATTTAAGCGAAAAGGACAATTTTCGACGGTTTAGTTAAGTTTTTGACGAGAAGATGGCATTTTTTTGACAAAAAGACACAAGCGTTAATTATTAAACTATAATTCAGTAAAAAGCCCATTCTCGTTAAATATTTAACTGAACAACGAAAAACTCGTTAAATTTCTGACAATACAGTTAAGTTTCTGACAGAAACTTAACATTTTCGTTAAATTTCTAACAAAATTCGAATAAATTAAAAATCAAGTTTCATTAAATTTTAATAAATAACCTAACATGTATTAAGGAAACTCAATAAAAATTAACACAAATTATAGAAATAAATATAATTAAAACACAAATTATAGAAATAAAAATCAACAAATACTAACCTTATATTTTCAAAACGTGAGTATGAATAACGTTTTTAGGATTTTGATTAAATCTTGATTGGCTTGATGAGATCTTGGTTGGTTGGTTGGCAATGGCAGATTGAGAGATTGAGAGATAGAGAGAAGAAGAGAGAAGATAGGAATGAAGAGGATGAAGGGAAGGGGCTTCGGTCAAGTACGCCTGGGACAATAAAGAAGAAAACGACAATACCAATGCCGCTTTTACCTACTTTTCCAGAAAACGGCATTGGTAATGCCGACTTCACTGTAACCCTAATTGAAGTCGGTATTATCAATGCCGACTTTACTTAAAATTAATTAAAACTTCCTAATTAATGCAATTAATCCTCCCAATTAATCCTCCAATGACTGACTTTTGACTGACCAAAAACGGCATTGGTAGTGCCGATTTCAAGCCAAAAACGGTACTATCAATGCCGATTTCTCTCAAAGTGGTCATTTTGGTACATAATTTTTCCCTTATGTCATTTAGGTAAATATGAATTTAAAAAGGAATATTTTAAAAAAAAAATCGTTACTCTTCATTCATTCGTAGCCAGGGGCGGATCCAGGGGGGGGCAGGTGGGGGCACTCGCCCCCCCCCCAGCGGCGGAAATGCAGTGGAATTTTTTTTTTTTTGCCCCCACCATATTTTTGTTATACATGTATATATATGTATATATATATAATTAACTTCAAGATTAACACCAGTGAGTGGTGTGGTTCAGCGGTAGAAGGGGTGAAGTTAAAGCCTTTGGTGTTTCCTTTCAAATCCATGTTCGAACCCTGCTACCTACATTTTCAATTAATTTTGTCTTCCATCTTTGCTATTCTTTCTCTTAACATTTTTGTTTTTCTCTTTCTCCCAATTTCCTCACATTTTTTCAATCTTAATTAATTCGTTAGGCTTTTCCCATTTTTTTTGTTTTTGGTCTTTCTTCCTATTATCCCAAGTTTAATTAGCAAATTTGAATTTCTTTTTTGTACGAGTAATATATTTTAATAAATTGTTTGCGTTAAATACTTCAACATTATTTCAATCGTTCTTTGAATTATTCACTTTTATCATTTTTGTTAACTAAAATACATTGTATTTCATGAATCCGACCCATTTTTTACTTGTCCGACCCGAAAATTTTTTTTCGGGGGCGCTGCCCCCGAACCCCCGTGTAATCTTGCCCCCCCCTCGGCCAATTCCTGGCTCCGCCCCTGTTCGTAGCTATTACAATGGAAAACAGTAACCAATTAATTAAGATTACAAAAAATTACATTTTGCTACACTTATTTCTTTAATTAATAAATGAATTACACACAACAAAATTACAACAATTGCAAAGGAAACTCGCACTTAAAAAAAAAAAAAAAAAAAAAAAGTACGTAGAACTACAAAGCATCTATATCTACTACCATTAAGAGGACAATGCCTTTGCTTCTTCATTCATCCGACCACCTTGTACAAAAAACAACCTCCAAACATACGGAAAAAGATTCAATTACTTGCGAGGGCGGGTGTTTTCCGGCGCGGCACCACCGTTGGTGGCCACCTTGGCAACGTCCAAGGCGGTGGCTTCTGGTTTTTTGTGGGAATACAATGTAAAATATCCAATGGTCAGAAGAATAGCAGCGCCACCCACTGCCAATTTGGCCGGACATACTGGTAATTTTGACCTTCCGTGGAGCACCGCCTCTGAACTCACCTGATCCGCCGCTGATGGTATTTTTGGTGTCGTCTGAGCTCCGTTCACATTTCCTGATCCTACCATTTTGTCTAATTTTCTCTCTATTTAGATCTCAATTGTTTTTTTTGTTTTTTTTAATAATTTCTTAAGATCATATAACTTGTGTGAGTGATTATTTAAGCATGGGCACAAGAAAGAGGAGATAAAATAGGGAGGTGTTAGAGAAATAGAAGGAATGGGGATTGACAAATGGGCTCACAACCAATTTTCAAGTGTCTTTTTGGTTCTCCGAGTTTTATGATAACACTTGGATTATTATTATTATTATTATTATTATTATTATTATTATTATTATTATTATTATTATTATTATATAAAATCTTGTAAAATACTACTACACTAGTTTTCCTAATCAATGAAAAAAACGATTTTATGACTACAATTTTCATCCGTCACTTTATATTGTCATTTTACTATCTGGTTGTTTTAAGTGGGGATGAGTTAAAATTAACAACTCGTCAGTTAAAACTGTCAGGTTTGTGCCAATCCGGTAGTTTTAACGGACTGACTAACATTTTGAATCACAAACCTGAGTCTTTAAGTCCTAAAAATCTCTATTTTCCCAGTGTTAGAAAAATATGAACTTTTATAAGATTTACTCTTACTCTCTTACTCTTACTCTTATTCTTATTATTGTTGTTTTTTTTTGGCAGAAATTCGTATTATTATTGTTAAAAACTACTCACTCCATCCCAGAATGACCATTTTTTTTTCAAATTCGCTTTTGATCAATAGTAAATTTGAAATTTATTCAATCATTCATTTTGGGACGGAGGGAGTATGAATCTAGATATAGCATACCTTCAAAGGATCAAGGAAGCTCAGACCATGGGGTTAACATCATTTTTTTGTCCACAGTTTAGGAGGTAGGCACCTTTGTTTATTGAATACACTGCCACTGAACTCTGGATAAATAAGGCTGCAATCCATATTTTATACCTGAAACAAGCACAAATGATCCAAATATGTAATACACATAAACCTCTCCATATATAGATGCTGGATGAAACATGGTGAATGTGGGACGCAGAGCGTGAAAGCTCAGATCTCCCTACCCAGCCATAGTTTCTTCTTGACACGCACCTTTTAATTTGTGCAGAAACTAAAAAAAAAAGGCGATTAGGGTGCCATGTACTGACCTTCTGTTTGTTCAATAAACAACCATCTAGAAGAGTAATGGAGAAATGTTCATAAAACTCACACAAACTTACGGAGTATTTTCCATTTTCTGCAAGCAACTTATCATGCATAAGCTTTGTGCAAACGTCTAGGAGCAATCGCTAAACAAACTAGTAAGAGACATTAACTTATCAAAGGGTAAATTAGACAACATTTTTATAAGGGGTCAATTAGTCAAGCCTGCTTGATCAAGGAATTCAAAAATCTGGACTTAAACAATTCCATAGCAAGGGTTCAAGAATGATAGCATAATTTATGGTTTTAGGTCTGAAGAGTAAAATCTTTTGGTTCTAGGAATACTTTTTCCTTGACTAATAAGTTTTTCATTCAAAAGAAAAAATATTAATTATAACAAGGTGCTTTGTCTTTTAACAGTATTCCTTCTTTCCATTACAAAAGGCACAAAAACCTCTTTTTGGTGTTTCATTTCAAAATACACAAGCCCAAAAAGGAATGTTTATAATACTATTATTTTTTTATGAGACTAACTTGTTATTGTCACGTCACATATCCACTCACTATTCCTTTCATCACTTTTTCACTCTTACCTTACTTTTCCTACTCACAACACACGCTTTACTATGCACATTCAATAATTTTTGTGCAAATGAGACGGAGGGAGTACTTGTTAACTAGGCATTACATCAAACACCTGAAATGCAATAAACACTGGGCAGTCTGGGCTTCAATTAACAGAACAACCAACCAAATTAATAAAATTAGCTATCATTTATCCGTCTCAATTAGTTCGGTCAAAGAAAATTCAAGAGAAAACAAGTAATTATAGACGGAGATTTGATAATGGAAGTAACTTACTTCCAGGATAGACGGGAATAGAGAACAAGGTCCAGAAAACGTGAGCTGCTTGAAATTGATAAAAATTGTAATTAAGACTTTTTTGGAAAACTGTCACTTGTTTGTAACAATGATCACACAAGTGTCAATACAACTTAACAAACAAGTGTACATAGACACAATTAAGTAAAAACACAGCGAAATATAAAAACTCAGATTTTCAAACACTTCAGGAAGACGAAACTTACTGGAAAACTTTCATTGATCAAATACTTGCGGAGAGCAAGTTTTAGCAAACGATTATAAATGAAATAAAAGAAAAACTATGAAAAGATCAAATGAGTTTTAGACTTCTAAAACTGTTGAAATTTTGGTTTTGTAAAAGTGAGGTTTGACCGACTTTTGACCAAGAATTCCATTGGGTTCCATTATAGGAAAATGGAAATTGATTGCATATTAATAATCTACATTTGGAGTAGATTAATTTGATATATTTATTTTCTCAAAATCAATTAGTGGTGAATGAGAAATTAATGTTCAAAGTATGCAAAATGAAATGGGTATATGAAGAGTGTATGAGATATGAAATAGTTTTCCCACATTGCTTAAAGATGTAAAGTAATGCTTGTTTATAGTTGGATCCATCCCAAGAAGTAGTTAACAAGTTGATCTCTTTGGGCCAACCTAGTTGGACTATTGGGCCAACCATGCAAGGAGTAGCCCAATTGTGCTAGATTTTGTACTAGCTCAATTTGGACCACACCCGCGAAGCCCGCAATGGATGCTTTGAGGTGCACACTTCGCATCGTCACTAGGAGCCTTAAACTTTTGACAAAAATTGGCTCGGTTCATGGTTCAATGGCGGTCCATGGCTCAGGTTCGGTTCAGGCTTAGGGCGAGTGGGCTCGTGGTGGTTTGGTCCATTCCAAATGGGTTAAGGTTGGTTGGCAGTTGGGCCGTGGCCCAGAATTGGTCCAGGCAAGCGCTTGGGAAATCTGTTGGATTGGGCTGACAGATCCGGGTTCATGGACTTGGGGCGGTTGTGATGGTTCTTGAAAAGGTGGGTGTGACCCATGCCTTTTCAAATAGGCGGGTCAAGGCTGTTGGGCCGACCCAGCAGATCTCCTCCCTCCATCTAGATCTGATTCAACGGTCCAAAATACAACAGACACCAATTGCGTTTATTCCCAATGGGTACAACAACTCTTCATACACTATAAATAGACCTGTGGCGCCCCCAAAAATGTGTGTGCCTGATATGTTTGATATGATTTGATTAGTGCTACTCATATCACCAAGATGCATCTTCTTTTCGGAAGCTCATCCTATAAGGACTCCAAGGTTAAGCGTGCTTGACCTGGGGAAATTCTAGGATGGGTGACCCACTGGAAAGTTTCTCAGTGAGCACGTAAGTGAGGACGACACGTCTTTGGAAAGACTTGTGGTGGTTTGTGGGGATAGTCCGTCAAATCGAGATAGCGTTCCGACCGGTCTTCGGGCTCGGGCGTTACAAATGGTATCAGAGCAGGACCCGATCGGATGTGTGGAGCAAAGTGATGTGCGGAACAAAGTGCACACCGAGAGTCGGTGAGAGTCACCTCTTGAATCCGTACGAGCCCCTCTTGGATCCACACTGCCCGGGATTTCCAAGTAGGCCTTGCCGGGGACGGCAAGGATCCTAAGTGGGGGAGATTGTGGCGCCCCCAAAAATGTGTGTGCCTGATATGTTTGATATGATTTGATTAGTGCTACTCATATCACCAAGATGCATCTTCTTTTCGGAAGCTCATCCTATAAGGACTCCAAGGTTAAGCGTGCTTGACCTGGGGAAATTCTAGGATGGGTGACCCACTGAGAAGTTTCTCAGTGAGCACGTAAGTGAGGACAACACGTGCTGGAAAGACTTGTGGTGGTTTGTGGGGATAGTCCGTCAAATCAGATAGCGTTCCGACCCGGTCTTCGGGCTCGGGGCGTTACAAGACCCCTTGGTTTGTCAAATGAAATCACTCATTCATTAACGCACTTCTCTCTTTCATAAATTCACTCTCTCTTCTCACTAGAAGTAGAGAATCACTTATCTAACGAAGTTAACTAACTCAGTTAGATATTTAACTGAATTATGGAATTCAGTCACAGAATTCAACGAAATTCTTAACATCATCTGTTAGAAGATAAAGCATCTTGTTGCATAAGTCTTCTTCAAAGTCTGAAAGTGTCAAACACGAATTTTGTTCGCCGAAGTCATTAATTTGGAGTGCTCCTATTAATGACTGTAAAGTCATTTCATCTTGAGAGAAGATTGCCGCTAATCCGTAAGCACCAGTGCGGGGCAATATCTTCTTGCGGAGATTGTGTCCAACACAAGACTCGACTTCTTTAATTACTCAGTTTGCTTTAATTTCCGCATTCTAGTTTATGTTTATTTCCTGCCCCGTTAATTACTTTATGGTTCATTATTTATTTGTCATTTCGTTAAATTCAAGAAATCCTTATTTATTGTCATATAGACAATTTTCCCAACAATCGCAAGATGATATTTACGTTTTTTTGTTTTTATGACAAATATGAGCCAATGATGATGAACAACCGAAGGACATTATCGTTAGAGACTTAACGAGGAAAATGACGGTTTTCAAGGAAGGATAACTAGAAGAGCATTGAAAGTTAACTAGAAGATAACGAGAAGGTCAACAATAATTCCGGAAGTGATTCAAAAGAATTGTTGACAACATGGAGCGAACTTATAATCGAAGAACCAAGATTCGCCTAGGCATATAACCGAAGAGGAAGAGGATGATGATCAAAATTCACCAAGGCAAATAAACTGAAGAGAAAGAGGATGATGATCCAGATTTGCCAAGGCAGATAACCGAAAAGGAGGATGATGATGATCTAGATCCAAAAAGACAGATAGCCAATCCGCAAAGACAAATAGCCGCAGAAGAATGGGATCATTAAAATCTCATATGTAGGACGTACATACTGAGTGGATCAAATGATGCCCGTTCAAAGAACACTGTCTCGTGGGGACAACCAAAGAGTTGTAGAACACTTTGGAACGGACTATAAGGTTCAAGGAACCAACTCCAAGATTGGTTACAAGATATGGTAAAACCAATCACGTAGCAAAAATTTTGTCGTATTCCAAGAAGGGAAATGGACAACATGAATCAAAGCCAACGTCAACGAAAGGTTGAATAAGCTTGATTGAGAATTAATGGGGTTTGAAGCCAACTTAGCAAGTTGAATGTCAACCCATGAGAATGGTGGATAGACAATGGAGCTGAAACTACCCACCATATATATGTGATAAAGAGAGCTTTTCATCATACACTATTTTTAATGGAAGGAAGGTGTAAATGAGAAACTCTACTACTTCCAACGTCGTGGGACTTGGAAGGGTTGTGCTGAAGATGACTTCAGACAGAGAACTGACTCTCGTGAATATGCTGCATGTCCCAGACATTCGCAATGTTGAGCAAGGCTGGATTTAGACAAATGTTTTGAGTCAGATAAAACAGTATTGACCAAGAAAAATTTGTTTCTTGGTAAAGGGTACCTTGCCTAGAGGTAAAGAGCATCGGTGTTTCTTATGTTTACCTTTTGAAAGGTTCTAATTTATGGCATGATAAATTAGGTTATGTGAATTTCAACACAATTAAGATGTCAGTAAATCAAGAATTAATTCTCATGAATAAATTCGATTCAACGAGCAAGTGTGAAATTTGCGTGGAAGATAAAATGACTAAGTCATCATTTTCTTCAGTAATAAGAAACACGACACCTCTTGAGTTAGCTCACACAAATAATTTTGATCTAAAGTTAGTGCAAACTCGAGGTGGGAAAAAGTATTTAATTACTTTATAAATGGTTGCACAAGACATTCTCTTGATAAGGAAGGATGAAGCCTTGGAGGCTTTCCAACCTTATAAGAATTAAGTTGATGAATCAACTTAATATAAAAAAGATTCGAAAAGCTAGAATGAGGGGAATATGCGGCGCCGTTTGGGGATATTTGTGAGGTTTCCGGCAGTATTCATCAAACGATCGCAACTATTCAACTCAGTCTAATGCAGGAGCTAAATGCAAGAATCATAACCCTAAAGAGATGATAAATGCAATAAGCTCTGGCTTAACCGAATTTGTGGGGGAAGCTATACTGTCATTTTTAAAGAGATACCCAAGAAAGGATTTGATAAAACTAATTACAGATTATGACATAATCGTAAGACGTTTTATAAATACTTTAAGTGTGGGGGTACACCTCAAGTGTGGGGGTACACCTCAAGTGTGGGGGTACGAGCTAAAGTAAAAGTACTTAAGCCAAATACAAGGAATTTGGTATTTCTTGAAATCATATTTCCTTGAAGTAAAAAGGAAATAATATAAGTTTAAGAAGAGAACTTATAAAATTGTAAAAGAGTTATCTTCATAGTAAGATGAACTAAGACACAGTTTGTGGACAAAAGAAGCTAGTCTTTTGGTCCTAATTTTCTATGATAGAAAATTAAACAAAGAACTGTTAAATAATGTTGTTAACATTTGAATAGTTCATCATACATTTGGAAGTTGGTTGATCTTCTTCCATAATGCGAACCGTTTAGTTGCAAATTGGTTCTTAAAAGAAAGTATTTGAAAGATGAATCTATAGACGGAAAAACTCTTGAAAGATAAGTCCTAAGGCAGACTTTCAAGAAGTGTAGTCAAGAGAATTAGAATTTCAAAAGATAGATTTCTAAAAGGGAAATAATCTTGAGAAATAAACTCTATTGAGACAGATTTTAATCTGAAAAGGAAGATTATTGATCTCGAAAGCGAGACTCTCGAGATATAGAATTTGAAGAGAAAGATTCTTAAAATAAAAGACTCTTTAATGGTAGAGTCATAAGAGTTAGATAAATTCTCAAAGATAGACTCTCGAATAAGCTAAATTCTTGAGAAGTAACAAATAGATTCTTGAGAGATGGAATCTATAAGGTAGAATCTTGAGAGATAATCTCTGTAAGGTATATTCCTGAGAAGTAGGCTCTAAGGAGGTCAAACCACTTAGAGGTACTGAATACTTGGGAAGTCGGACCGGTACAGATATGATAACCACTCGAAGAAACTGACCTATAGAAGAATTTGATCACTCGAAAGGATTGACCATTTTAGAGAGACTAAAAGTCTAATTAAAAATTGTAATAAATCACTAAGTATAGTCAAAGTACTTGGAGTACTTAAAGATATTCTTGTGATTACAGATTACAATAAATAAGATATTCAATAGTATGAAAAGGATATACTGATTGGATATCAGACACAAATAAACTCTATGGTGAAAAAATGTGTTCACAATAAATGGAGCAGCGGTGTCAAACTTCCAAGACAACCTGTATAACTCGATTCAGTAAGGAATCTGAGTCGATAGCGTTAGATAAAGATAAAAGCTAAATGGTCTTGGAAGATATTCCTTTCTGGAATAAGTTTCTGTCTACATGACCTAAGACATTGTGACGACAATGAGAAATAGGAAAAGGTATAGAACATCGTGGTAAGTCAAGACACAATGGTCTTGACATATTACCATAAGACAATTGATCTCAAATGAGACTGTCACAACTGGCCATGTGAAGTCAAAAACGGATTCGTATACCAAAAGGTATGAATAGGAGATCAAATTGTTTGGTAAGGGGAATGAGGTTCAAAACCCACACAAACAAAGAAATCCATAGTGGACACACAACCTTGAGAATTGGAGATCCCATGCCCTTGATTCAATGAGACAACTAAATTATGGAAATTCTAGTATTTGCGCTTAGAACTAATTATAACTCATTCTCAGAAGCCATCTAAGTGCTAAAACACCTGATGACGTGTGGTGAGGGTAAGCTTAAAGCTTTTAATGATTCCTATACCTAAGTGGTGGAGTATAACAGGATACTCTTTTTGGGAGATCACCTATATAAGTGAGAAGTAATCAGGCCGCTTCTAAATTGAAACTCTTATGAATCAAGAACGGTCCAGGGCCGAAATGGACAAAACGTGAGAACAAAACATGTTAGAGCTGTTATTGTGTGAGTACTATTGTCTTGATATACACTATACAGTCACTGATTCAAAGCGTCTCGCTACCAAATGGCTAGTATATCCGATAGTATTTCACTAGGGAAGGTTCAAGGCCATAAGCTACCTATCTCGATGCAATAATAGTTCACCGAAACTTCCAGACGAGTCTGCATTCATGCATGCATTAATTTGTCATTCATGTGGGGGATTGTTGGAATTTTGGTTTTGTAAAAGTGAGGTTTGACCGACTTTTGACCAAGAATTCCATTGGGTTCCATTATAGGAAAATGGAAATTGATTGCATATTAATAATCTACATTTGGAGTAGATTAATTTGATATATTTATTTTCTCAAAATCAATTAGTGGTGAATGAGAAATTAATGTTCAAAGTATGCAAAATGAAATGGGTATATGAAGAGTGTATGGGATATGGAATAGTTATCCCACATTGCTTAAAGATGTAAAGTAATGCTTGTTTATAATTGGATCCATCCAAAGGAGTAGTCAACAAGTTGATCTCTTTGGGCCAACCTAGGTGGACTATTGGACCAACCATGCAAGGAGTAGCCCAATTGTGCTAGATTTTGTACTAGCTCAATTTGGACCACACCCGCGAAGTGCGCGAAGCCCGCGAAGGTCGCAATGGGCGCTTTGAGGCGCACACTTCGCACTACCGCATCGTCGCTAGGAGCCTTAAACTTTTGACAAAAGTTGGCTCGGTTCATGGTTCGATGGCGGTCCATGGCTCAGGTTCAGTTCAGGCTTAGGGCGAGTGGGCTCGTGGTGGTTTGGTCCATTCCAAATGGGTCAAGGTTGGTTGGCAGTTGGGCCGTAGCCCAGAATTGGTCCAGGCAAGCGCTTGGGAAATCTGTTGGATTGGGCCGATAGATCCAGGTTCATGGACTTGGGGCGATTGTGATGGTTCTTGAAAAGGTGGGTGTGACCCATGCCTTTTCAAATAGGCGGGTCAAGGCTGTTGGGCCGACCCAGCAGATCTCCTCCCTCCATCTAGATCTGATCCAACGGTCCAGAATCCAACAGACACCAATTGTGTTTATTCCCAATGGGTAAAACAACTCTTCATACACTATAAATAGACCCCCTGGTTTGTCAAATGAAATCACTCATTCATTAAAGCACTTCTCTCTTTCATAAATTCACTCTCTCTTCTCACTAGAAGTAGAGAATCACTTATCTAACGGAGTTAACTAACTCAGTTAGATATTTAACTGAATTATGGAATTCAGTCACAGAATTCAATGGAATTCTTAACATCATCTGTTAGAAGATAAAGCATCTCATTGCATAAGTCTTCTTCAAAGTCTGGAAGTGTCAAACACGAATTTTGTTCGCCGAAGTCATTAATTTGGAGTGCTCCTATTAATGACTGTAAAGTCGTTTCATCTTGAGAGAAGATTGCCGCTAATCCGTAAGCACCAGTGCGGGGCAATATCTTCTTGCGGAGATTGTGTCCAACACAAGACTCGACTTCTTTAATTACTCAGTTTGCTTTAATTTCCACATTCTAGTTTATGTTTATTTCCTGCCCCGTTAATTACTTTATGGTTCATTATTTATTTGTCATTTCGTTAAATTCAAGAAATCCTTATCTATTGTCATATAGACAATTTTCCCAACAAAAACAAAGTAAACACAAAACAAATTAAAAGACTAAAAACCTAGATCTAGAACTTATGAAATCAATCTCAAAAAGGCTGCACAAGGCAGTAAAGAATAAGTGATTAATTCCTAACAATCGTTTTTCATCGATCTAAGATCAAAACACCTTGAAGAATAAAATATGTTAGCAAAATACTTCAAGGAAACAAAAGACATTTGCCAGAATATGATGTGTTCTCCTTAAACTAAGGAATCCGTAAAGAATGAAATGAGGCGATTCTTCTTCATATATAGATGAGAACATTCGTTCTCCAAGTAGAAGTCTTCTTGCCTCTCTTTTACTTATCAACATAGAGTATTCCTTCTCCAAGTAGGAGTCTGTTTGCCTCACATTCCTTATTAACATAGAATTATTTCCAACCTTGAAATCTACCTTATTTACAAAATAATTAATAAGAATAGGGATTAGTTGTTAGTCAAAATAAAATCAATCCTAAAATAAGTAAATATACACAAAATTAATAAAACCTGCCTGACATATATACAAATTAATTAAGGAAAATATTTAAATCATAATTACAAAAATCAAAAGAAATATTAAGAGTATTTTCATACTCTTTCAATCTTCCCCTATTTTTGTGGCTATGGTTAAAACTTGCATGAACATAGTTAGCACAAAATATTATATCAAGAATATCCTACCAATGATAGAATATCAAATCTCCCCTTGAATAGGATGAGCAACAACAAGTCCAACTCCCCCCAAATACATTGGCTCCATTTTATCAAACTCCCTCTAAAGAGATCGTGTATCCATTGATGATCATCTCCTTCTTGATTGACTGCCTGAGAGACACCTTCCCTACACATCTTCCCCTTGATTGATGACCATCTCCTCCTTGATTGATTGTCTCCCTTATTCTCCCCCTTTTCTTTAGAGATTTTCAAAAGATGTGCGCATATGAATGAGAATATTTTAAGAAATCCCTTTGTGAAATATAATCATAGTTTCAACTTGAGAGCAGCAAAGCCAGAAGAAAATATTGTAGGATAACAATACTTACATATTTATGGAGAAAATGGGGAATAATGACAGCATGTGCAACCAGTTGAGTGCAAAGTTGTGCACACAAATTTCAGAACATCAACAAACACAATTGTGAGGATGATATTGTCATAAATTTTGAAATTTCCTGAGAGAGAGATCATTGTTGCTGATTATGATTGGTGAAAAGTGCACTCAATCCAAGAAACAAATATAGCCAAAGTGTCTTAACCTTTTGAAGGATCAAATTAGACAAAGAACATGAATTCTAAATCAAATGTTACCCGAATTTTGTAACCAATTGCAATCATTTCCAATTGGACCCTCAAAGATTGTTCCATTCATATCTTCTTTGCACTCAAACTTGTACAAAGACTCATTAAACATATTCTTAATCAAAATTTGATGAAAATAATAAACAATCAAATGACTGTTTCATGGGGCCAATCTGTCCTTGTTTATAATTATGTCTGTAATGATGCAAATTATTAGCACACAAGTGGAAATTGATCTCAATGAAGTGTGATATGGTACAAATAAATTTAGACAATGATACGGTTTGACAATGGCATTGGCATATGGGTTACATTTTGAGTTCTTTCCACTGTAACTTTCTGGTTTTTTCTTTTACAACTTATAATTTATTATATAAATAAATATCTAAAGAAATAATATAAAGTACTTTTATTAGTTAGCAAGATGTTTTTTTCGAAAGACTTGAAATGAAAAGACTTAAAATAAATCATATTTTTATTGTCAAAAAAATGTTTTTTATCAACAACTTAAAAGAAATCATTTTATTTTGAAGTGACTTAAACGAAATCATTACAAATGATAAATTAAATACTTACAATTTTATTTCGTTTTTTAAGAAACTTAGAATCTAGGAGTAGTATATCTATTTGAAATAAATAAAGCAATTTCATTTTCTTTAAACTAAACTCATGATACCTAAAATTAAATTGTAACTTTACTCATCGTAATCTACTTCCTCCGTCTCATAGTAATCTGCAAAACCACTTCTTTTAGTTGTCTTATAGTAATTAACAAAATAATGTCCAAAATGATGGATTCTAGCGAGGTCCTTGGAAATGATGGATTCTAGCGAGGTCCTTGGCCATATTTTTATTCCTAAAAGGTCCTTCCACATACAAATTATCAAAATAAAGTCCAAAATGCCCCTAAATGATTATAAATCATTAATTTAGGCTGATGGAATATTAACGGCCCAGATTGGGGCACTTACATATTCATATCTTCTTTGCACTCAAACATGTACAAAGACTCATTAAACATATTGTTAACCAAAAAATGATAAGTCCACAATTTGATGAAATAATAAACAATAAAATGAATGTTTCATGGGGCCAATCTGTCCTTGTTTATAATTATGTCTGTAATGATGCAATTTATTAGCACACAAGTGGAAATTGATCTCAATGAAGTGTGATATGGTATGAATAAATTTACACAATGACACGGTTTGACAAATATGAAGTCAATGAGTTATCCTTCAATCGTGTAGGCTCTAGAACGTTTCCATATTTAGGCATTTAATCAGTCATTCATTCAGAGGAGCTATACACTCTCACACCATAATGCTTACTGTAGACACCCCATTCTGAACACATCAGATCATATTTATACCACTCTAAGTCTCGCTTTGAGTCAAGAAGTAGAAATCCACCATTTCGTCATGTTTCGTTAAGTTTTGACTAACCACCGTTAGTTTGGGACTAAACTGCATACGAGATAACGAGGAAATAACAGAATTGTCCAACAGAAGCAATATCTCGCGCGGAATGTCGTGTCTCGCGCGAGATATCGTCCCTCTGCAGCATGCAGAAACAGTTTCCTCGTCGATTTCAACCTCTTTTCGGGATAAAATTTTATCCATCCGGCCAACCAATAGAGTTTGGGGTCTAGAACCTTCTGAAAGGGTTTTACCTCTCCACCTCTACCTATCCAATCCCTATAAATATTTGGTGACTTCCAAGGATCAAAGGACCACGAATTTTCACCACACACACATATTTTGTTGATTTCTCTCCTTGAAAGATTCCTACAAAATCACCCTAAAAATCACCTCAAAGTTTGTTTGTCAACCTTGTTGATAAACAAGCATCAAAATCCAAGTCAAGGACTGAGGCGAAGCTCTGTCCGTATCAAGATTCGATTCTAAACTTGAGTCGAAACTCTGCCCAAATCACCTCACGCAAGGTAACCCCCTAAATCCCTTTCTAATTGATTATTAGAGTGGTATAAATCTATTGAATCTAGGATCGGCCTAGAGCCTCTCCAAATCATGGGGATGGTCTCGAAGCAATCGATCCTATATTCGGTTTAACCCCGTTAAATGAATCTTTATTTGTTATATTTGAAATCTTCTTCTCTTCACTGAAAACCTCTCTTTTCTTTAGCAAGACCGATCTCCGGATTGGGTGGAATGGATGCTCCTTGACCTACCCATTTCATAACCTAAGCCCCGAGCCCAATCTCTTAAAAAAATGGTTTTTCTATGTTTTCCAAACGAATAATATAGGTGGCGACTCGAAATTAATCACAACGCTCACAGTGGCGACTCCGCTGGGGACTTGAAATTAAGAGGCTTAAACTTGCGTCAAAATTAAAAGAGAGGTTTTCAAAGAAAATTATTGTAAATTCGATTTTCTACTCTCATATGAGGCATATCTCGCACGAGATATCCTATCTCGCGCGAGATATCGCCTCGGCAATCCGGTTGTTTTCTGGTTTCTCCCGTTCGTCTCATAGTCCAAGACGAGAGCCGAACACGCAAGGGGGATCCCAGAATTCATTATCTGCAGAGTTCCCGCATCTTAAGGCCTCCCTTAAGATGTAGAACTCGAATCTTTATTTCATTTAAATAATTAATTATTATTTATAAACTGCGTGTGATTGGATTTTATTTAATTAAAGTCCGGTCCATTGGGGATTCGGGAGTTGTAAATTAATTTATTTATCTCTCTTTCTCTCTCTTTATGTGGAACTACGACGGCCTGAGTCTTCCTAAATTGGGAGAAACGTAGGCAACCACTTGGTGCGGCCACTATCTATTTTCCTTTTAATTTTCAAAAAAAATCTCTATTTTTATCTATCACCTAGATTGACTATCACACACGCGCACTCATGATATATCTGTCATTGCACTGCATACCCTCTATAAACCCGGGACCCACACTAAGGACGGATGACGGTAACCACCTAGTCGCCGGTCTCTCCGAAGTTGGACCATCCCACTCCGCGTATTCAATCCACTTAGATTGTCATATCGCGGGGAGCCTAGTCTTCCAGCCCTGCATCGCCACATTCTCATGTAGATTGTCTTTTTAGGATCACTCCGTGACCGATCGGTTTCGACTTGGTAATCTTTTCTTGTTTTTGACCAAAACAAAGCCATGTAAAATTGACAATAAAGAAGGACTCGGAAAAGTCCCTTCGGAAAAAGTCCCTTCGGAAAAAGTCCCTTCGGAAAGACCCTTTCGGATGTCCCTTTGAAAAAATATATATACATATAATCCTTCGAAAAACGATCTTACATGGCTTTGTTTTACAAAAATCGGATTGATTGCTTAGTCGTTAGGTTCTGATAAAGGCCTTAGAAACCCCTCAAAACGGATTTTCCGTTCCGACCAAAATTTAGGTTTAATAAAAATTGACTTTCCATGTGATTATCTCGTGCGGGACTACATATCTCGCGCGGGATAATGTATCTGTTTGCTGAAACTGAGCCTGAGCCATTTAAGCCTGCTTTCGACTCGTTGGGGCTAGATTTGATCCTGATATCGTCTCTACATCTCTTCTGTCAGTTTTTCGAAGCTACTCAACTTCAAGACTCCCAACACAATGTCCGACATCGACAACATTCCGGGTAATGAAACCTTGTCCGAAAACAACCACAAACTTCTGGAAGAAGCCAATGATCGCCTAGAAGTACAAGCTTCCCAAATCCACACTCTCGTGGAAGAAATTCAAGAGCTTAGGGCAGCACTAGCCAACAAAGAAAAGAAGAAGAAAAATAATTCTTCCTCCGGAGAAGAAGTGTCATGCACCAAAAAGGCCAAGGGTCGCCGCCAAAGCAAAAGCAAGAAAAATAAGTACGAGTCTAGCTCATCATCTTCCTCATCTGATAACGAAAGCTACACATCTAAGAAGGAAAGCAAAGGGGAGAGCAAGAACGAACCCCTTACCATGGCCATGTTAGAAAAGAAACTTGCATCCCTTGATGTGAGTAAGGGAGCCTCGCTCTCTATTGATTACGACACCCTTCGTCAATCCATGTCCAAGCTTCCTAGAAAGTACAAAACACCCGACATTGCAAAGTTCAATGGCACCACCTGTCCCAAATCACATTTGGAGACCTACTCTTGGGCCATGCTACCTATGGGTGTTGATGACAACCTGTTAGCCCAATGCTTTCCACAAACTCTCGATGGTGCCGCTAGGGATTGGTACATGACCCTTCCACTCTCTACAAGACTCGACTGGCCACTCGCTAGTTGTACTTTCCAAAAGCAATATGAGGACAACTCCACTTATCGCACCACTAGAAGGGATCTTGAGCAAACCAAGCGGCTTAGAACAGATCCTTCATGATTTTGTCAAAAGGTGGAGAACCAAACTAAGCGAAATCGTTGATAGGCCCGGCCTAGGCAGACAAATCCACATCCTCATACAATGCCTTAGGGAGGAGTATCAAGACAAGCTCGCCGTCAACTATTTTCCTAGCTTCGCCGAACTTCACAAATCGGGCATACGGTTAGATGACCTCATCGAAACAGAAAAGGAAGCCAAGAAAGAAAGTGGATTCCGTTACAACAAGAGCTCATCTTCCTCTTCCAACCCCAAGGATACCTCTGTCAATGCCATTGTCTTCAATCATCCCGGAAATGGTAAGTACTCTGCGGTACCCCCACCACAAAAGAAGAAGAAGGATAGACATTATGACAAACTTGAAGGAATCACTCAAGAAGAACTCTTCGAGGTGCTTGTCAAGAACGGGAAAATCAAACCAAGAGAAGGTGGACCTCCAAAGAAAGATCTTCCTGCCAACCATGCTCATCATCTCTTCTGCAAGTACCACAACTTCACCGGCCACAACACCAACTCCTGCTTCCACTTGAAAGACGTCATCCAAGATTTGTTTGATGATAAAGAGATAGGGCTACCTAATGTTGTTACTAATCCTTTGCCAAACAATGATGTCAATCTGATAGAGATAGAAAGTAGCTTCGAGGACCCTACTCGTCTAGCCACAATTGTGGACGAGAGCCCTCTTGAATTTAATAAATCTTCTTTACGGTATATGATGTTTTGGGAAGAAATCTTAGAAAAAAAGGGAAAAGGATCTAAAATGGTCAATCTACTCACACGATCCGGTCGTGTGATCATCAACAAAGATCCAAGGGATGAAAATCCTCCTAAACAAGCCAAAGCCTCATCGCCAAGCGAACCGGAGGACCCACTCTTAACTCAGTTAAAGAAGACACAAGCAAACATCTCAGTTTGGGATCTCATAGGAGCATCTCACAAGCACCGTGTGATGTTGAAAAAGGCATTGGCTCAAATGACCATTTCCTCGGAAGCAACACCCGAAGAGCTTACTCAAATGATTGGCCAAGTGCAATTTGGCAACATCATCACTTTCACTGGCTTGGACCTACCGTCCTATGGGAACAATCATCATGAGGCCCTCTACATAACTGCTAAGGTGAATGGGTACCGAATGCCACGCATTTTGGTTGACAATCGTTCTGCAATCAATGTCCTCCCAAAGAAAGCCTTATCATCCTTAGGCCTCACCCACAAAGACCTTAAGCCATCCAGGGCATCTTTGTGAGGGGATACGGCATACCGCTAGAACCGCTTTGGGATCAGTTGTGATACCTGTAGAAATGGGGCAAGTCACAATGAGCATCGAATTTCAAGTCATCGACATTTCGGAATCCTTCAACTTGCTGCTTGGTCGCCCTTGGTACACGACATAGGGGGTGTGCCCTCCTCCCTGCACCAATGTATCAAGTTCAGACACAACAATACGATAGTCACCATACACGGAGAGATGGTTACTGCTAGCCCTATCCTCGAAGTACAACATAGAACTTCTGATTTCCTGTTCAGCGGCTTTGAGATCGAGAAAGAAAGCACTGTGAATGTCATAGAAACTTGCAACGAAAATGATTACTCCAAGGCATCTTGGTTTTCCGGAAACCTTCCTGTTTGGAAAATGATGCAAGCAAAAGGACACTTTCCTGGCTTGGGGCTTGGAAAGCACTTACAAGGGATAACGGAACCACCACCGGTTACCCCACCTCACACAAAGCATGGCCTAGGATACATCATTTCCATCCACGATGGGGATGACGAAGAAGAGTGGGACTTCACTCAAATCAAGTGGGAAGGAACCGCATACAAAGGCCACAAAGACCCAAAGGCCAAGAATTACAACCTCGAGCCCTATCGAAAGACACTCAATGGCTACTTCGTCCGGGAAGGGGAAAGTACTCCCTACTTTATCTTTTCAGAGCCATGGACTGATGATAAAGGAAAGCGCCAACCGGGCTTTGAAATCTTCGGCCGCTGCGATGCTTCTCCGGATGAAAGCGAGAACTGTCCCGCTAATCCCTAAAGATTTGTGGGGCCAAAGGCGAAATGACAAGCGAATGGGACTTTGTATTAGGAGAAGACATCTTTGTGACGGTTCGAAGACATGTCTTAGGTTGGAAGACGGCGAGATCCATGCAATCTCCAAGGGGACGCTCCAACTATTGATTACACAAGACTAATACATAAATGTGATGAGCCAATTCTAAAGCGGCACGTCACCGGAGGACCAGATTGTTGATGAAGACTTCATGATCAAAGAGCTTGGTTGCACTCCCCATCCCCGAGGAAGATAGGCCTGTAACTTTCACATTAGAAGCAGGCTCCACCTCCGATGAACTCACTCAAGAGGAAATCGAGGCGGTGGCTGAACATGTATTCCCTTACTTCCTTAATGAAAATTTTGATCTTTCCGAGTACCCTGAGATTGCTAACATCGTGAATGATGAATTAACTAATAATAATCAATATAACGAACACGTTAATAATGAATCATACGATGAGATAGATCAAGAAAACGAACAAATCTTAAAAGAATTAGCTAAGCAAGTAGGTCGTTGTGGAAAGAATGGCCCTGTTGACGACGAGGAAATGCAAACGGTTAATCTTGGGACAACGGAAGACCCCAGAGAAACAAAGATCGGCAGCTTCTTGAGGGGAAGACGGAGAAACCTTGACGCGGCTCCTCGAGAATATGTCGACGTCTTCGCTTGGTCCTACAAAGATATGCTAGGTTGAATCGAGTCAATTGTGGAGCACAAGATACCGCTGCTACCCAATGCCAAGCCAGTCAAGCAGAAACTACGCAGAATCAAGCCGGAATGGTCAATGCAAGTGAAAGAGGAAATCATGAAGCTCTTGAACCTAGGGTTTATCAAAGTGATCGAGTATCCGAAATGGCTAGCAAACACGGTACAAGTAGCCAAGTCGAATGGGAAAATACGAGTCTGTGTTAATTTCAGAGACTTGAATAAGGCATCCCCTAAAGATGATTTCCCGCTACCAAACATAGACATGTTGGTCGACGCCACAGCCGCATACGAGGTGCGCTCATTCGTCGACGGTTTCACTAGGGTATAACCAAATCCTCATGGCTGAGGAGGATCAGCACAAAATAGCATTCACCACACCTTGGGGAACGCTCTGCTACACGGTCATGCCGTTTGGTCTCAAGAACGCTGGGGCTACCTACCAAAGGGCAGTCACTACACTATTCCATGACATGATCCACAAAGAAATAGAGGTATACGTGGACGACATGATTGTTCACTCAAAAGAGACGGATGGTCAACACTTCAGAGATCTCAGAAAATTCTTCAATCGACTGAGACAGCACAAGATGAGACTCAACCCCGCCAAATGCTCATTCGGAGTGATCAAAGGGAAAGTCTTAGGGTACATGGTCACAGAGCGTGGCATAGAGGCAGACCCCGCTAAGATAAGGGCTATCATTGATATGCCTCCACCCAGAACACAGAAAGAAGTAAAGGGATTCATGGGCAGACTTCAATATATCAGCCGATTCATCAATCAACTGACTACAATGTGCGATCCCATCTTCAAGCTACTCAAGAAAAATGCACCTCAAGAGTGGACCGAAGAATGTCAAGAAGCATTCGAGGAAGTTAAGCATTACTTAACCTCCCTACCTATCCTGGTTCCACCGCACAAAGAAAAGCCCTTAAAGTTATACCTCACGGTTACTGACAATGCGCTAGGGGCTATGCTCGCTCAAGAACAGCCTACCTCACACACACAGAATGCTATCTACTTTGTCAGCCGCAGATTCCAAGGTAGTGAAATCAACTACTCTCCACTCGACAAGTCCTGCGCCGCTCTCGTTTGGGTATCACAAAGGCTAAAGCACTATATGGAAGCCTTCCCGGTTTGCCTCATTGCAAGGATGGATCCGTTGAAATACATCCTAGACAAATCAAATTTGTCTTCGAGACTGGCCAAATGGTACTTCATGCTCGCGGGATATGATATCACTTACGTCACTCAGAAATCCGTCAGGGGGAGTGTATTCGCAGATCAGTTGGCCGAATTTCCTTGCGATGAAGTGAAGGGGGAAGACCCGCGATTCCCTGATGAAGACATCATGAGTATAGAAGAAGAAAATAAGTGGCAATTATTTTTCGATGGCGCGGCCAACAAGAGAGGGTTCGGCATCGGAATGTTGTTAGTAGACCCTGATGACATATATACTCCACTAGCAATACGTCTTGACTTTGACGCTACCAACAACACCACAGAATATGAAGCTTGCATAGCGGGGCTTGAGGCAGCCCTAGAGCGCAACGTGACTGAACTCGAGGTATTTGGGGATTCCCAGTTAATCATCAATCAGACACTAAAAAAAGTGGAGGGTCCAAGATCCAACCCTTCAAAGATACAGTACCCACCTCCAAGAGTTGGCACAACAGTTTCAGGATGTCTCATTCCACTATCTCCCTAGAGACAAAAATTGGTTTGCTGACGCATTGGCCACGCTCGCTTCCTTGGTTGAAATTCCTAAAGAGAAGCAGTCAAACCTTTCAAAATAACACGGCGTGCAACTCCTGCCTACTGCGCCGTTATAGATCTCCATGACTGCAAAGATAAATGGTTATCTGAATGTATCATTGTTGAGAACTCCGAAGAGAAACCATGGTACCGTGATATTTGTCATTTCATCCTAGATGGAACCATCCCACCTGAGACAGACCAAAAGACTCAGATCGCCCTTAAGAGGTTGGCCGCCAATTACGTCATCACTGCTGGCCGTCTATTCAAGAAACATTCCCAAGGAAACCTCCTTTGTGCCACCAAGGAAGAGGCCCGAGAAACAATGGACCATGCTCATCAAGGCATATGTGGAACCCACATGAGCGGAAACATGCTTGCCAAAAAGATCATCAGACAAGGGTACTTTTGGCTAACCATGGAAGCCGACTGTACCAAAATGGTCAAGAAGTGCCATAAGTGTCAGATACACGCCAACCTTCAGCACGCACCGCCTTCCCTGCTGTACCCTATGACTTATCCTTGGCCGTTTTCTACATGGGGGATAGACGTGATTGGAAAGGTCACACCCACAGGAACCAATGGACACTGCTTCGTCCTAGTAGCCATCGACTATTTCACTAAATGGGTTGAGGTCGCCTCCTACAAAGTTCTGAATGCCAGAAAGGTTGCAGAATTCATCAAATACAACATCATATGCCGATATGGGGTTCCGCAAGAAATGATATCCGATAATGGGTCACACTTCGAGAAGGAAACCGATCGCCTCCTAACCGAGTACAAAATCACAAGGCATAAGTCATCTCCTTATAGGCCTCAAACGAATGAAGCAGTTGAAGCCGTAAACAAGACAATCGAAACCATCATCAGAAAAATGGCAGTCAGTAGAAAAGACTGGCCCGACAAGTTACCTTTCGCACTGTGGGGATACCGCACTTCAGTCCGAACAGCTACAGGAGAGACTCCCTACGCCCTCACATTCGGAATGGAAGCTGTCTTGCCAATAGAATTGGAAATACCATCACTACGGGTTCTCCTAGAAAACAAAGTGAACGAAGTTGACTGGCTAGAAAGCAGATACGAGGAGTTAGCCCTGCTAGATGAGATAAGACTAAAAGCAGCCGAGCACACTCAAGCTTACCAAAGAAGAATGACAAGAGCTTTCAACAAAAAGGTCAAGACAAGGAACATCAGAGTAGGTGACCTGGTTCTCCGTGAGCATCGTCCTGGACCTTTCAACCCGCTAGGCAAGTGGGGACCAAGATGGATAGGACCCTACATTGTGAAGAAGATATTCTCTGGGGGAGCCCTTCAGCTGGTGGACTTAGACGGAGATCAACTACCGAAGCCGGTCAACATGGACAAGCTCAAGAAATACTTCGCGTGACTTGGCCTCCTAAAAAGAAATCGCTCGCTAGGTTGAAAAATCCCGAAAAGGACGGCCTAGGCAAAAATTAGAGCTTGCACAAGAAAAGAAGCCCACTAGAGTGAAAACCCACAGGGGCAGTCTAGGCAAAAGAAAGGGTGTGCATAAAAAAAAAAGGCCTTGTCTCGCGCGAGATTACCTCTCGGCCTGAAACCATATTTTGTCCTTTTTCTCTCAAAAATGAACTACGTTAGACCTGAGCCTCTTATTTAATTGCTGTAAAAGAGGAACGTAGGCAGCCTTCGGGTTCGGTCTAATCAAATAAATAAATCTACTTTTGTCCTTTTATTAATCGAATGCATTTTATTAACGGCAAAAGGGAAATCCTAACCACAACGACTAATTTGCTAAGCTAACAACCTTGAAAAACATACTAATAAAATAAAAACTATTGATCTATCAAAGCAATCTCTTGATACTCCTTAAGATCTAGCCTTTCATTGACTTGGTAGGCCGGCGAACATGATCTCCACCGTCGTCACGATCCTTCTTGCGCTTCGGACCCTTTGAAGCGGAGCACCCCTCGAGACGATCAAAGACAGATTCCGATAGCCTCTTGAAGACACTGGCCCTATCTAAAGCTTGCGTCTTTCCAGGCATCCCTTTGCCTCGCCTCTCGTACCAATCCCCGTCAAGAAAGTCCTGGGTCAGATCGGTTCGTACATTAGCAGGATCAGACTGAGCCTCGCTCCTTCGCAAAATACTGCTAGCCACAAAAGAATCCCCTAGCAGTGAAAGCCGCAGATCATCAATCTTCTCCACACTAGGGTGGCCGGTATGAAGAAACCAATCCAAATACTTGTCAGATAAGAAGGTACTTGCATTAAAAGTCCGAAGGTTCGACCAGCGGTCCCGACTATTTCCTTCGCCCCATGCTTGAGCTAGCGCCTGCACAAACTCTACACCAATGTAAGACACTTCACGAGAAGCTCCTTCAAAAGATAAGTGTCTCAAGGACCGACCAAACCGACGGAGCACCCGTTTGGGAAAATAGAAGGAGGAATCTCGCAAACCCGGAAGAACAACCCTGTCAAAACCCTTGGTATTGGCAACATACTTGTTCAACCTCCAATAAGGCGGACACCAAAGAATATCAGCAGTTTCAGTCTTCGCAATCAACTCAGCCCACTCATCCACCGAGAGATCCTTGATCAGTAATTTTCGCGTATGATATGTGAACGGGGAATATTTCAACGGGGGCCTACCGGCTGAGATGCTCCCTAAGCCAAATAGTCAACAGAAGAGGACTCCCTTGAGTCATGGCACCAGTCCTATGCAGCTCATCAAGACCATGCAGGGTTTCACCCAAGATTAGCAGAATAATATTCCTAGAACGTTTTCTAGCCTGCAGAACAATTTCCACCAGTTGGGAGTCAACCAAGTCGTCCCTGCATGTAAACAGAACATCTTCGAAAAGAGAAAGGGCCAAAAAGTTCCGTTTGTAGACATGAAAGGCGTCATCATTCGAATCCCGCCAAGCGTTACGGAAAAGAAGAGCAATCAACCCATTTGCGGTGAACCAACTCATAGCAAGTATCAAGGGGGATCCCTAGCAATTCATTCAAAAGCCTCCGAATTATTCCTATGGTACTTAGGAACAGCAATCCCACCAGTCAAAGGCATATCCAAGATAATGGCAAATTCCTCCACAGTAGGCACCATCTCATTCAAAGAAAAATTGAAAAGATGAATAGAAGGATCCCAGAATCGAGCAGCACCCTGCAAGAGATTCCAATCCGATTGGAGGTTCTTCAAGGTAAAAAGGATTCTAAATCCGAATTCTGCTATAAACCTATTGCGAGATCGGTTGCGAAACGACCTCACAAAATCTCTTGATGCTTGCTTGAAGGATTCAATCACTTCAGATGACCGAGAAAAATCATCGACAATCATGGATGTTGGGGCAATCTCATTGGAAGCCATGGATCGCAGGGTTGGAAAAGAAGCCAAGAGTTTCACTCTAACAGAATATCTCTAGAGTTTGAAAGGCTAGAATGAGTTATCTGGCCAGACTACAGGGTGATTTTATAGGAAAAACTGACAAAATCCTGTTCGAAAAAGGAAGAGAACTCTGTTTGGGTATCGTGTCTCGCGCGAGATACCTTATCCCGCGCGATACATAGCTACGGCAAAAACAGCAATAGTTCTGCTCAAACAACAATCTAGCCCTGACTTGACGAAGCAAGTCTCGAAAAACCTGTGTGTACAGCTCATAACATGCAGTAAAACATCAAGATCAAGCTCAAAATTGTGGCCTTGATGGCCATTCCATTCCATTTCCAAAAACATGGAAAGTCGAGAAAGTTAATTAACTAACTAATTAGACCTAGGTTTAGGGGTTAAGAAAACCATGTTTTTGTCCTACCTACTTGTTTCTAACAGGTACCAAAGAAAAAGGAAAATTGTCTGGTCCCACATGGTCAATATTTACAGATCATCAAAAATCAAATAGAGAGAAAAGGAGGGGATCACGCCATCAAGTCACCCGAGCTACCGGCACCTCCGCCATCACCACCACGGGGGCTACCATCCCTCCTCGACCTCTTGGCTCCACAAGTAGGGGTCACCGCTGAGGCCACTGTCGAGGCCGCCAAAGAAGCCTTATGGAATAGCCTCTCGGACAGGTCCGACACCTGTGGCCATCGGGCCCCGCCATCTTGGTCGCTCCACGGTTGTAATCGGCCGCGGACATGGTGACCTGACAACAAAGGAAAAGAAGTGCTCAGATGAAGTCAGACATATACATTTATATGGACGGATACGTGAAATATAAACAGAAACATACCGAGGAGACATCCGGCGGGAGGCGGTAACCCTCGGGAATATGATCCAGAGTCGGGATGTGGCCCATCATCGGCATACTCCCCATCATGTACGTATAGCTCAAAGGGCCGAAATCTGGCACGAAGGGCAGAGAACCAGTAGCCTGGGAAGAAGTGCTAGGGGCTGATGAACCTGAGGTAGAAGCAGAGGCGGAGCCACGAGCGTGCGATCGCCTATCACCCACCAGAAGGGGACCCATCAGTCGAGGCAAGAATTCCTCTTAGGAGGCCCCGGGGATAACACAAGCCGTCGCCGCACAACCCACCAAGAAATCAGCATAATCATCCTCGAAAAGGGAGTAAGTGGGGTACATTGCCCTCGGCGGATCCGCCAGCACCATATATGGTAGTCTACCCCGGCCATGCTGTGGGAAGACCCGCTCACCGAGATACATAGTATCTCCCTCCAAAGATGACAGCATCCTCTGCATCCTAGTGGCATCCCGAGCACGGTGGACTTCCCGCTCCAGCAGGGTCCACGAATAAAGGCCCAGCCGCTCGTACTCGAAAGCATCTAGCATGGCCCGCGCCTCTGCGACCGTCAGGGTCTACTCCTGATCCTCCTCCTCATCAATGCTCCGATTGGGGTGACTCCACCTCCTGATATCCGGGAACAGAGGGTTTGGACTGTCCAGCTCAAACTTGTACAAGCCGAGGACAGCGTAGCCCCATATCTGCACAAAGGAAACAGACGGATTCAGTATAAAATAAAGACAAAACATACAAGCAAAGGACAGAGACAAAGTCAAGAGTATACCTCCCAGGCATAAGAATACCCCGATAGAGTATTCCTAGTGTGCCTACACGCCTCATCCATGGCGTGATAGCAGAAGGCTAGCCCCGCTAAGCCTCAATCATATGTGCTCACCGCATCCAGATTCGCCAACAAACCCAACAGAGAAAGATGGGCCGTAGAGGAGTGGTTTGCAAAGATGGTCTCAGAAAGGATGTACCAAAGGGAACCCTGCACCAACCGATCGGTAACTGCATTTGGCTTCTTCGCGTAGTCCTCAATCTGATGCCGGAGGGGTGTTAGCTCAGCAACAAATCCCTTAATCTTGTTAGGGGAAAAACCAACCAACTGCCTCCACGCAACAGGGCTCGCAGGCTTATAACTCGCATTCTTCGGAAGGGGCTCGCCGGTGAACTCTAGCCCCGTGATAGCAAGGAAATCAGTCGGAGTCATAGTCGCTTCCCCGAAGCGCAAATGCACGGTGTGGGTAGTATCCCACCACCTCTCCCGGATCGCCTGAAGGACTTGGGGAGTCCGTCTTATCCCCCGAAGATTATCAACAAAGTTCAATAGCCCCGTTTGGGCCATCCTATCTCGAACCCCTTCAAGGTCCTTGATCTTGTCCCACAAAGCTCTCGCCAATTTTGGGCTCCCACGGCAATTCTTCGTCGGCCTATATGACTGCAAAACAGAGAAAAAACAAAAAGGGCAATGTTAGAAATCATTCCATGGCAAAAACTCAATGAAATAAAAGAAAATTTTCATTGGGGCATTTCATCGAACACTTGGCGTGTGTACAAGAAAAGCTTTCCCAAGGATGCAATGGATAACTCGAATCAACCTCTTCTACAATTCATGATATGTAGGAGACTCATACGCACACAACACAGCAACAAGCATCCAACAAAATGCACAAAATCAATACATGCAAGAAGGAACCTAGTTCTAAGCATGGACAAAAACAAAGAAAAATAGCCATTGATGAAGTTGGGATTCAAGTGGGTTCAAACTCAATGCAATACAAGAAACAAGAGTTGAGAGAGAAGCTCTTACCAAACCTTCCCGAATGGCGGTGGAGATGTGCACGTGCCTATCGAATGTGAGGTCATCGCGGGGGTAGTCCTTACCGAGCAAATAACTTCCCAAAACCGGATTCTTCCGCTCTTGAGCCATGGATTGTGGAGGAAGGAAGGATTGAATGTTGTTTGGGAGGGAGAAATCAACAAACAAATCATGAAAAATTGCAAAGAAAACGACCTTGGCTCGAGCTAGGGAGGGAATTTGAAAAGGATGTTTTCAAATTAAAAAGAGGAGCTGCTGTTATATTAGCCCCGACAGTACAAGTCTCGCACGAGATAAGATGTATCGCGCGAGATATACCTTCTGGAAATTGACAAAATTGTCCTCGACAATAAGCGTCTACGCAACGTCAAAATTCAAAATTTTGACACATTTACCCTTGGAAATGATAAACTAGCAAGGAAACGTGGAAAAATCGGCACCGCAAGTCACGGAACGAGCCGAACGTGACGCCCGCACGATCGCCCGGTACGGCACCAGTCGCCCGAAAACCAACTGATCCAAAAATCAACTCAATCCACATGATTCAGAGCCCAGAAAGGTGAATCATCGAATTAAAAGCCCGGTCCAACGCCCAGACAGGTGGATCGTCAAATCAAAAAGCCCGGTCCAACGCCCAGACAGGTGGATCGTCAAATCAAAAAGCCCGGTCCAACGCCCAGACAGGTGGATCGTCAATAGAAAAAGCCCGGTCCGACGCCCAGATAGGTGGATCGTCATCATAAAAGCTCGGTCCAACGTCCAGACAGGTGGATCGTCAAAAGAAAAGCTCGGTCCAAATGCCCAAACAGGTGGATCGTCGAACCAAAAGCCCGATTCAACGCTTAAACAGGTGAATCGTCATCCTCAACAACAAAAAAGCCCGATTCGAAGCCCAGAAAGGCGAATCGTCACAAAACCGACAGGACTCAAAGGACCAGAAAGTTAAGCCTTTGTTTTCTAACATAATTCCCGGGTTCGTGAGCCCATACGGGCGAATTTTCGAGACGAGCGAGTATATTCAGAATTGGATCTTGATTTGATTCCTCAGTATAAATTTATCTTTCAAAACAAAATCTCCTCGATTTTCAAAATAATTTTCAAAATACCTAAAGCAGCCTTTTCGTGTTTTGGAGTCAAACTACGTCATGGTCTGATTCTCCGATAGAGATACCTAGGAAGCCGTGCGGCCCGACCATCCCGATGTTCAGAATGATGTCTTTTCTATCGTCGACATGACTTCTTTCATAAGACTTGTCGACGAGGGGCTCTGTAGACACCCCATTCTGAACACATCAGATCATATTTATACCACTCTAAGTCTCGCTTTGAGTCAAGAAGTAGAAATCCACCATTTCGTCATATTTCGTTAAGTTTTGACTAACCACCGTTAGTTTGGGACTAAACTGCATACGAGATAACGAGAAAAGGACAGAATTGTCCAACAGAAGCAATATCTCGCGCGGAATGTCGTGTCTCGCGCGAGATATCGTCCCTCTGCAGCATGTAGAAGACAGTTTCCTCGTCGATTTCAACCTCTTTTCAGGATAAAATTTTATCCATCCGGCCAACCAATAGAGTTTGGGGTCTAGAACCTTCTGAAAGGGTTTTACCTCTCCACCTCTACCTATCCAAATCCTATAAATATTTGGTGACTTCCAAGGATCAAAGGGCCACGAATTTTCACCACACACACATATTTTTTTGGTTTCTCTTCTTGAAAGATTCCTACAAAATCACCCTAAAAATCACCTCAAAGTTTGTTTGTCAACCTTGTTGATAAATAAGCATCAAAATCCAAGTCAAGGACTGAGGCGAAGCTCTGTCCGTATCAAGATTCGATTCTAAACTTGAGTCGAAACTCTGCCCAAATCACCTCACGCAAGGTAACCCTCTAAATTCCTTTCTAATTGATTATTAGAGTGGTATAAATCTATTGAATCTAGGATCGGCCTAGAGCCTCTCCAAATCATGGGGACGGTCTCGAAGCAATCGATCCTACATTCCGTTTAACCCCGTTAAATGGATCTTTATTTGTTATATTTGAAATCTTCTTCTCTTCTCTAAAAACCTCTCTTTTCTTTAGCAAGACCGATCTCCGGATTGGGTGGAATGGATGCTCCTTGACCTACCCATTCCATAACCGAAGCCCCGAACCCAATCTCTTTCAAAAAAATGGTTTTTCTATGTTTTCCAAACAAATAATATAGGTGGCGACTCGAAATTAATCACAACGCTCACACTTACCAAATTTTCTTATCAAGTGATGCAACAATAAGACAATGGCATTGGCATATGAGTGGAAGCTTCAAAATCGAGGAGATATCTTGTTTTCTCAGTGACCTTGGATTAAACATCCACTTCATGATAAATATTATACATAATTAACAAGGTAATTTTTATCACCAAGTCAAGAAGGATCTTACAATCAAGAGTCAAATACAGTGTCAATGATGCAAACCAATCAAGTGATCACAAGAGATAATCGTGCAATTAATGAATGAATTATTTTATTTTTGATTTTATTTTTGGTTTTTTGGTTTTTTTTTTTTAAATTTTTTGTGTTTTCTGTAATATACAATTATAAAGAGATGCAAACAGATGTCCGCACAGTTGTGCGATCATCTCAACATACACAATCCGATAGACCTTTTTATGAAAGAAAAACTCTCGAAAACAATGACCTTCATGAAAATATCAATCAATTGTTTATTAGTTTTAGCAATTCGCAACTAATAATTTTTTGTTCAACAATATCTCTAACACATGAAGTCTAAAATCTAGATGATTAGGAGTAAAGCATTGAACATGGCCATTTGCCATATCTATGGTACTTTTAGCATCACAAAAAATAGATAAAATTTTATTTTTGGTTCCATAGACTTTAACCAATTTGTTCATCCAAAGAAGTTTGGTGCACCAACTGCCACATATTTTGATTAAGCAGCTAATAGAGAAACAAAAGTTTGTTCCCTACTATCTCATAAGTCCCACTTATTTCCAAGATAAACATATCGAATGTTGGTGCTTTTTAATTCATTGATTATCTCCCCCTCAAATATCCTAAAAATGCCTCTTAATTAGATTCGTCATTGGCAACACAACAACATGAACGTACCTGATGGTAGTTCATGCATACCAAACCTGCTATGTTTTTGTAGTTCACCTTCCTTCCCCTTCTTCTTCTTCCATCCCCAATGATCCATGAAGTGGGATGATTCTCCAGGATTCTGGAAGGAGTATATTCAAGCCTGCTCACACCAGCTTCTTCTTTCAGTCCAGTTCCTTCTTTGGTTTCAGAATCTGAACTTGCTTCAATTTAAAATGTCGTCATGTCATTTGTTATGTCAGTTGTTCGAACAACTGGTTGTTCAACAGTCTACACATGTACTATTTCCACAAAATCACTTCCTTTCTCTGGTTCAGATTCATCATTAACCAGATCATGTTCCAATGTAGAACCTGCAAAATCATCCTCAGCAATTTTGACGATAAGATAAGCATCATCAAAAATCGATTTAATATATGAATGGTTTTCAACCATGATCTGGTTAAAGGCTATACTTAAAACTAGGTAAACCTTCTACAATTGGCTTATGCTTATAAGGGGTGTGCACGGTTCGGTTTGGTTCGATTTTAGGCTAGAACCGAAACCGAACCAAAGGATATTAGTTTTAGGCATTTTGGAACCGAGAAGTATCGGTTTATTAATGGTTCAGTGTATTTGGTTTCGGTTTGGTATCGGTTTGGTTGGTGTGATTTAAAAAAGTGATCTTTGTTCAAGACGGAAAATATGCTGAGAATGTGGGAATGTGGAGAACTTCATTTCGTTGATTTTCAGCCTGGAAAGACTTAACCTTCTTATGGTAGTATTTATGGCGAAGTTGGTTGAAAGTGAATGGATATCTTTCAAAACTCGTCTAATTTTTCGAAACACCTTGCACAAGTTAGTAATGATAAGAACGGTAAATGAAAGAAATTATATAACTTCATCGTGAAAGAAAAAAAAAATGTGAAAAGTAGAAATAGGTGGGAAAAAAAGAAAAAAAATAATTAAAAATAGTGATAATAAAAGAGTAAATATATAATAGATAAAAAAAATTAAAAATAGTGATAATAAAAGAGTAAATATACATGACCAAGAGTTCAACGAGAATAAATTGTTTGAAATAACATTATTCAAGGTTTCAGTTCATGAAAGTGCTTTGTGATAAATTCACTGTAGTAGCAATAATAGGTTTATCTATAAATCAAGTGACAAAACAATCAGTCAATTCATCATTTCACAATCTGGTTCATAATGATGTGTTATATTATTTATCGCATGTGAATATAATACTCAGTCAAATGTTGTTGCAATTGCTAACAGTTATGTCGATTTTGTATCATGAAATTGAGGAATAAATGACACCATTTCTTTTATCGGCCATCTTTTGGCAGCCTTCCAAACCCTTCTACTTCAGAAAAACCAATATCATTACCAAAATATCTAATGTTTTCACATTGATCTGCACGGCAGACATTGGACTGTATCGATATTCCTTAGAGGGGTAATTGGGAGACCTCTTGTAGACATGATGGGTTACATTTTGAGTTTTCCACTGTAACTTTCTGGTTTGATTGATGTCATCATTCGTGAAGTCGAAAGAAAAGGAGGGATAAATTTATCAGCATTAGTAGTTAAGGGAGCCGCTATGTCCTTATAGAGAGAAAGAGAGTGGGTTCACTTTCATTTGCACCATGTATTTATGTCTGGAGATGTTCCACCAGAAGATAATACTTCTGACAAAGATTTGATTTTCTTAATACTACTATTTTGTTCTGTCAGTAGTAATGGATGATCTGAGGTATTTTAATATTCAACACAAAATCTTAGGAGATCAGATTGTGAGTTTCAAAAGTTTCAGTAATCCTCCCTGAATATACCAGTTGGTTTTTGGAAAGTAATCCTCCCTGAATATACCAGTTGGTTTTTGGAAACAGGGAAAATGGTTGAAATTTAGGAGTAATTATTATGGACATTGTTGCATTCTTAACGGTTCGTTTTGGTTTCTAAACGGTTTTAATATTTTCAATCAAAACAGACCCGGTTTTATTCGGTTTTTATGTTTCATGAACCGTCCCAAATCAATAGGCTATTGGTTCGGTTTTTTGGTCCCGGTTTTTCAATTTTTTCGGTGTTAACGATTTTTTTGGTTTTTCTGCTCACCCCTAATATTTATCAAATTTGACATGTAGATCATCATCACACAATTGACTTATACTTATCAAATTAGCCTTTAACCCATCAACATGCAACACATTATGCAACCTAGGTAAACCTTCTACCTTCGACGTACCTTTGCCTATGATTTTACCTTGGGCACCACCTCCAAAATTGAAATTTCCACCATTGCGTGATTTATAATCAGTAGGGTGTTCAAAGGGTCCAGTCATGTGCTATGAGCACCCACTATCAAAATACCAGACCACTCAACACTGCTATTGAGATGTAAACACCACTTGGCAATTGAATTTTCCCTTTTCCACCCAAGCAGTTTTTTGGATTGTGGTGGTTTGTTTGTTAAGATGAGAATGAGGTTGTGTGTTCAACTGTCTGCTCAAGTGTTCACCAGTTTTCATAAGTTCAAGTTTCTGTTTCAACTTATACCAAAATGGTCGAATATGACTAGGAACAAAACAATGATGACACACATGTCTCATTTTTTTGTATTTTCTACTTTTAACAAGAGATACATCATTAACAAGAATGACATTATGAACTCTAAATGTGTCCTCACCCTCTTTTACAAAAACTTAATCTCTATATCCAATTCCTGAGTTTCCTTGATTTTCTAAATTCAAAACCTGATTCAACTTAGGCTTACCATTGTTAGTCAGAGTTTTGACGTTTCTCTAGCAAGATCATTCTTGTATTTTTCACATTCAACTTCGTTTTTTTGTGATTAAAACTTCTAGTTTGGCTATTAAGTCTTTTTGAGAATCATTTTCCTTAGACAAACTTTCAACCTCAGATTTTAGTTTTAAGTTATCAGTGATGAGTTTCTCATTTACTTGTTTGAACACTTTGAGTTGTTCCATTCGCTTGGCCCATTCGGTATGAAGTTCTATGTAGGTGTTGTGCAGATCCTCATAGGTGCACTCTTTTCATCTGCAGGAGCATTTTCAGATTCACATGCAGTTGTGAAATTCAAACATGTATACAAACTGCAACAAGTTGAACATTCAGTTATGCAGTCAGAATATTGCACATCTTCAGATTCAGAATCACTATCGGACAAGGTGAAGTGAGATGACTGTAAAATTGACAAGTTTGATGTCTTATCATCACCCTCACTATCACTAGGGGTCACTCTATAGCTCATTCCCCTTTTCCTTAAAGTATTTGCACATTCATTAGCAAAATGTCCAAAACCTTTACAAGCCCTACACTGAATTGACTCAATAGATTTCTTATTTTCCAAAAAAAATTCTTCACACTACTTTCCCTTTTAAATGATTCAATCATGGAAAGAGGTGAGGGTGCCAAATTAGGAAACTTTGTCAACTGTTTCTTTTTCAACATACTGTTGAAATTTTGAGTTATCAAGGCACACTCATCTTCTCCCAAGTTTGACTTATCTATATCTTTAGACAATTGGACTAGATCATGAGATACTTTCACTTGCAAAAGCAATTGAATTTGTTTTGCTAGATTCCTGAACCCCAAGATTCAACTCAAAATTAGTTAAAATACCCAAGATCACAGCGAGTCCAACAATTTGGACATCATGGGTTTCCTCAATCACTGAGATTTTAATGTTGAAATTTTCAGGGAGAGTTCTTAAAACTTTACTGACGAGTCTGGCATTAGATATTCTAAAGCAAAAGACTCATTTGAAATGTCTAAAATTTTAGTAGAGTAGTCTTTGATGGTTTCATTCTCTCCCATCCTTAAAGTTTCAAATTTAGTCATTAGAGTCCTTAATTTTGTTTGTTTAACACTACTAGGTCCTTCACAGTGAAGTTGAAGAATGTCCCATGCAGTTTTGGTAATGGTTTGGTTAGAGAATAACCTAAACATATTAGTATCCACATGATCAGGGATTACTCCCACGGCCTTGGCATTATAGTTTGCAAGAGCAATTTCCTAGGCATTCCAATCCTCTATGGGATTAGGACCATAAATTTTCTCCTTTTTTCCATCATCTTCTGAGGTAGAGGTGGCAATTTCGACAACAGGTGAAGTGTATCCAACAACAATGCTTACACAAGCATGATGATCAATATACTTAATGTGCATAATCATTTTTGCATTTCAGATGGTATAGTTGGAACCATCTAGAGTATGCGGTTTGTTACGACTATGCTGATAGTCCATAGTGGCTAAATTCAAGGATCGATTCTCAGTAGAGTAGAGAGAAGGCTCTGATATCAAATGATAAAAATTGTAGCTAGGATGTTCTGGAAACTGCCACTTGTGCATAACAATGATCACACAAGTGTCAATACAACTTAACAGACAAGTAAACACAAACAAAATTAAGTAAAAATGCAGCGTTATATAAAAATTTAGAGTTTTAAACACTTTAGCAAGACGGAACTTGCTGAAAAACTTTCATTAATCGAATAATTGTAGAGAGCAAGTTTTAGTAAACGATTACAAATGAAAGAAAAGAAAAACTATGAAAATATCAAACGAGTTCTAGACCCCTATAACAAAGTAAACACAAAACAAATTAAAAGAATAAAAACCTAAATCTAGAACTTATGAATTCAATTGCAAAAAGGCTGCACAACACAGTAAAGAATAAAGAATTAATTCCTAACAATCGTTCTTTATCGATCTAATGTTGAACTTTCGTACCCGAATTGGCGAACCACAAGTAATAATAATAATACACTATTATTATTACTTAAGCAAACTTACATAAGGACAATGTATAAGTTCTTAATGCACACACTACTAATAGACTCCCACACTAGATAATAACTCACAAGGAGAAGTCCTCCACACACTCACGGCTGGACTCTTTATTCTAACTACACAATTTGGGGAAATCCAAAACCCTTATTTATAGGCAGCCTAGGTCGGTTAAGGGAGCTTCACAACTTCTCCAGAATGTTCCCTGCAAGTCGGCTCCTAAGAATCGTCCAGAATAATGGTAAGCTTCCCAATTCTTTAACTTTGGAAACATCTTCAACCTTCTTCAATGGTGAATTTATGGAACTTTCTATAGAGTAGGTGTTGATTCTCAACACTCCCCCTCAACGCCGACTCTTTCTTCTTGAACTTCACCAATGGTTTTCTTTGTAGAGCTTCCGTCTCGAGTTATTCTTCCATGTCACAGTATGACTCTTTATGTGACTCGTTAACAGCTCCACAATAAAGAACAACTATCTCGTTATCACGTTGCCTTGGCCAAATGACCTCCTTGACTTTGCATCTCGTCTTTGTACTTTTTGACATCTCGAACGAGCTTAAGCTAAACGCTTCAAGACTTGATGAGAGCTTTAATGTCTCAGATTTACCTTTCTCAAGTGTCGAGTCTTCTTGATATTGCTCCCCCTTAATCTCTGACTTCTCCTTATCCAATAGCTTTGGAGAATCCAAATTCATGTCGGCCAGTTCAAGTGTCCTTTCCTTCGAACTTCAAACATGCTAGTTAATGATTTTGAAGTGTCGTTATTGTCTAGAATGTCCTTACATCCAACGTTGATCATGGCAGCTACATCTTTAAACCATCAGCCTTCGTCGAAGTCAATCTCTTCTTCGCTTTCCATGTTGTCATCAATCCAACATTCTTCGGTAGTAACTGGGTAAGTGTGGTCCTCAAACCATTCTTCCTCTTCTGGGACGTCTTTATGAATCCTTATATCTACGAAGGATGCTTCCATGTTCCACTCTTCTTCGCTATCATAGGGATCTTGATTGGTAACTGCATTTCCTTCGACAACCTTTTTCCTGAATGGACAATCTTTTAGGAAATGCCCTTTGCGACCATAGTTGTAACATTCATTGTTTCGTCTCCAGTCGTCTAGTCGAGAGTTATCTTCATTTCTCATCCTAGCTCCCCTTGGATAAGAGTATCCTTTGTACCTCGGACCTTCATGCTCGTCTTGGATCTCATCTTTCTTTTTCCATCCCATAACAACACGTCCTTGTTGCCTTCCGCGACCTCGGTGGCTAAAGAGTGCTTCCTTTGAATCCATTGGTTTTGGCGTTGAAGGCCTAGATGTATGTTTGTCTAGCGTTTCTTGGCTGGCCAGCAAACTCTCTAACTCTAAAAGAGATGGTTATGTGGCCCAACCACGAATTGTCGTAACTAACCCCTTAAACTCGGGTCTATACCCATGGATGATTATCCTCTTCATTCTTTGCTCGTTAATCTTTGAGTCTTGATCTAACTTCGAGATCTCATGACATAAAGATTTAACTTTATGAAAATATTGACTTACTGTTAGATGTTACTGCGTAGTCGACATTAGCTCATTCTCGAGCATCTGGAGACGAGCCTCATTAGTCCTCGAAAATAACATCGCATATGTATCCCATATCTCTTTTGGAGTTTGTGCATCCTCAACATGCTCCAAAAGTTCATCCTTGACGCTAATCTTTAGCGCGTACATAGCCTTCCCGACTTTCGCTTCCCATTTTCGGAATACTTGAGTGTCCTCCTTTTCCGGTTGCGTGGTCTCACTACCACCCACGACATTCCATAACTCTTGTCCTTGTAAGTACGACTGCGTACACGTTCACCAATACTTATAATTGCCATTGTTGAGTCTCCTGACTCCACCAAATGTGCTTGCCGGATCAACCATCGTGACTTGGTACTGCCTCCGTGCACACCACCAAGTAAGCCTGGTCTCCCGCCACGAGCTTCACAGTCTCCTGCCACGTGTGTACCTGCAATGATCCCAAACAACGCCTCAACAACGATTCCCGCGATCCCGGGGCGTACCGCTCTGATACCACTTGTTGAATTTCCGTACCCGAATTGGCGAACCACAAGTAATAACACACTATTATTATCACTTAGTTTTAAGTATAGCCCTTAAAGTTTTGAGTATTATATTATATATATATTTATATATAAATATATAATATATATAAGAATGAAAGAAATATATTAATTAATTTAAATATTAATTATATCTTATAAGTATATCTTAATACCGAATAGGGTATTAGGCGGGAGGAAGTAAACCAGTTCAAATGTTTAGGGTTGTGACTCTTTGAATGGACATTCGCTAAAGAGTATGACTGTTCGGAGAGGCACACCCGGATCGGCCGTGCAAGGCATAGAGCACGCCCGTGCAAGTATGGAGCGGCCGTGCCAATTTTGGTGACACACCCGTGCAAAGCTTGGAGCGGCCGTGCAAAGTTGTTGACTCGGCCGTGCAGCTGAGGCACCAGTTCGGATAAGTTGTGTCTTTTCAAGACCACATCACCAACTCTATAAATAGGGATGGACTCCTTGGAACTGAAATACAGATATAGAAACATACTGAGTTAATTACTTCATGAGTCTTTCTTCTTATAAATCCTATCTTCGAGTCAAACAATCAAAAGCTTCGACTATTGTTCCATAGTTATTCAAAGGAGTGTAACTTTGAATAAGAGTGCGTAGGTTTTGAAATCCTGTAGGTGAAATTCGTCGAGACCATTACACCATAGTGGGACGAATTAAATACCTTAAAGATAACATCTTTTGGTGTGCCTAACCTACTGATTCCTTACCCACAATCGAGTCATATACAACAGTTTTAAGGTATTTAATTTCATATAGATGGAGTCAGTTTTGATGAAGGGACAATTACCCGAAGCAGATAAGTTAGAGAGGCTAAATGGGCTGAACTACAAGCGTTGGAGCTTGAAGATGGAATACCTTCTCACCATTGCAAAGGTATTCTATGTGCTATGTGATCCTTGTCCAAAGGAGAATGAAAATGATAAAGCAACCAAGGCACAAAAAATCAAGGATGCTGAAAAAGTGAAGAAATGGAAATCGGATGACTTCATTTGCCGATTCACCATTCTGCAAGCATTGAATAACACGTTGTCCAACGTGTTCCAAATACACAAGACCGCTGCTGATGTTTGGTTTGCAATCAAACGAAGGTACGTCAATGAAGATGCTGGTAATAAATCTTTTTTGGTCAATAAATTTGTTGAATACAAGATGGTAGACTTGAGTCCTGTCATTGATCAAGTTAATGAACTCAATGACATAGCCATCGAATGTGCCGATGCGGGTGAACCCATTTCTGAGACATTCCAATTTCAACCATCGTTGGTAAACTTCCACCTTCTTGGAAAGATAACCAAAAGAAATTGAAGCATAAGAAGAAGGCCATCTCTATAGATGAACTTCTTCAAGGCATCCAAATTGAGACTGAAAGTCCCAAACGTGATGGCTCAATTTCTGAGAAGATTGATGGTGTAAAATATGTGGAAAATAAAAATGTTGCCGGAACTTCCAAGGGAAACCAAGGAAAATTCAAACGGAAAAACAACTTTAAAAATGATGGAAAGGGTAAAGCTAAGAAAAAGCAGAAGAGTTCTTGTTATGTTTGTGGAAAAACAAACCATTTGGCCAAGAACTGCTATCATCGCAAATGGCAACAGAAAGATGAACAAGCAAATATAGTTGAGAGCAACTATATTAGCATGCTTTCCGAAATCTGTCTAGTCAACAATGTCGACTCAGATTGGTGGATTGATTCAGGGGCTACATGTCATGTAACTCCAAATCGAAGCTTGTTCAAAAGATATGAAGAAGTGAAAGAGCCGAAGTTGTTTACATGGGAAATGCTTCTACAAGCGAGGTCTTGGGCATAGGGACCATTATTCTCCCTCTCACATCGAGAAAGACTCTTACTTTGAAAAATGTGTATCATATTCCCTCTATGAGGAAGAATCTTGTATCCGTCCCTAAAATGGACGAAAATGGCTTTAAGATAACCTTCCGCGCCCAACAAATGAATATCACTAAAAATGGGACGTTTGTTGGAAAGGGCTACATTAAAGACCAAATGTATTTATTGAGCATTGATAATAAAATTACCAGTTCTTCTTACTTTGTTGATTCTAATTTTAATGTTGAAAAGAATGATTTTTGGCATTCTAGATTAGGACATATTGGTATGAATGCAATGAGTCGTATGATTAAATATGAGTATATTCCTAAATCTTCGACTATTTATTCTATGAATAATTGTGAATGTTGCGCTCAATCTAAGTTGACTAAAACATCTTTTAAAAAGTGTAGTAAGATCAACTAGGTTACTTGAGTTAATTCATACCGATATTTGTGACAACAAAGATATTTTGACAAGAGGTGGAAAACGTTATTTTATTACGTTCATTGATGATTTTTCTAAGTTTGCATATGTGTATTTACTTAGAACAAAAGATGAAGCTTTTGACAAGTTTAAAATTTTCAAAGCCGAAGTTGAAAATCAAACCAATCTAAGGATAAAACGATTAAGATCGGATAGTGAAATTACCCAGGATTTTCGCGCGGGCGGCGGCGAAAATACGTTTGTCTTTCACGGAGGGTTGGTGTCTGAGACCTCGCTTTTCGGGAAGGAAGAGGAGTCGCCACGCGTTTTTTGTATTCTGAGCCCAAACGTTGAGAAACGGCTATTGATTGAAAATGGTGTCGTTTTTATTGGTAGCAAAAACTTAGGAAAAAACTTTGAAACGGGGGGGGGTCATTTTTATTGATAGCAAAAATGAGTAAAAAGATTTTTTGAGTACCAGAGATTGTTAGGTTTGGAGGTCACGTTACGTTTCGGGAAGAGTATATTGAGATCACCCGAAACGCCTCGTATGACGAGTTTTTCTACCTTTCTCGAAATCGTGTGCATGTGTGTGTGTTTGCATTTTGAAATGGGGGCTTGAATGACAAGCTTAATCTTGGTTTGAATGTCAAACGTTGATTATGGTTCTGTTTGAAAAGGCGAGCGTTTGAATGACAAACGTCGGTTTTGGAAGTTTTAGGAAAAGTGGCAAGAGGGCTGATTTTAACTGTTTATCTTAAGTGTCAAATGTTGACTTTTAAGAAAAGAGCGTTTGAATGTCAAACGTCAGATTTTGAGTTTGAAGATGAGCGTTTGGATGCCAAACGTCATTTCGCGCATTTTGAAAGAGAGTTCGAAGGTCGAACTCCGGTTTTGAATCGGGCGTGTCATTGTTAACGATTTTACGGGAAAAACGTATTAAATGATTTTGAGTGTCAAATGGCGGCTTTTAAGTTTGAAGATGAGCATTTGGATGACAAACGTCATTTCGCGCGTTTTAAAAGAGAGTTCGAAGGTCGAACTTCAGTTTTGAACCGGGCATTACATTGTTAGCATTTTTACGGGAAAAAGGCATTAAATGATATGCGATCAACGAATTGGGTTGCGACTCGGACTTTGAAAAGTAAATACTATCACGATCCAAACGGGTCGGACTTTGTAAATGACAGTATTTAAAGTGCGGTATCAACGAAATCAAACGATCCGGAATTGTAAAGTACGATCGACGAGCCAAATGACTCGGAATTGTAAAGTTGCATGCAAGTAAAGGACGTTCGACGGATCAAACAATCTAGAATTTGTAAATGACAAGAATTTAAATGACGATCGACGGATCAAACGATCCGGATTCGGTAAATGACATAAAAGTAAACGGAACGGGGTCGAAACGCCGTTTTAACCCGAGATTACTTCTCTTACGGGAAGAGAAGAGGATCGCGGACTAAAACGTATCGGACCCCGTTAGACGGAGGTGCCTACATTTCAATAGTGTCATTCGAAACGGTTGTAGCGACTGGCGCGTAAACCGAGACGGAACGAGAGTTTTAAAGAGAGAGGGAGCTACCTATTGCTAGGGTCGTTTCCTTTGGCTTGGGGGTGTATACGTGATACGAAAGTGTGTTTGGAATGGTGTTTTGAGATGGCGGGGGTCGTATTTGATCGAAATACGGAGTTTTCATGCAAAACGAGGTAAAACCGGGGCTCGAGGGGAGTGGAACCAGTTTAGGCCTTGGGGTTTTGGGTGAAAGGGAGTAAATTTTGTTGTTGTAAATGGATTTGACAGCCTCTGTATTTATAGGTGAAAATTCATGATGAGTTCGGACGGACTGAGGGTGAAATCAGGGGGTTTTGTGAAATTTGGAAATTGGAGGGACTTGCTGGCAATTCCTGGATTGTCTGCAAATGAGTCCGGCCGGACTGAGACTGTATACCAAGGGTATTTTTGTCTTTTCACTCTGAATTTGATTGAAAGGTGATGGGGGAGCTGTGGCATGTAAGTCACGTGTCCCTGTGACTCATAGGTCCATGGATTTTCGTGCCATATTTCCCAGTTTTGTCCATTTTTAAAATAACTGTCCGAAAAATGTCCGAAACGCCCCCGGAAAGTGCGTTTTTCAGGGAAAGCCGTACTTTTACGTGCAACGACGTGTGTTGAGTACGCTTTGACGTTGGGATGCTTGGGGCAGTCCCGAGACGTCTCGTTGGCTTGAGAACGGAGAGCTTAACGGGTTCCGGTTAACCTGGAGCGGGCCAGTTAACGAATTCCGGTTAACTTCTAACGGATTATGGCGATCCGGATTTGGGTTCTTACGGCTAGCCCCTCAGCGACATCACTTCCGAAGGAGGTGAGGTCGTTGAAAAAGATAAGGATCCAAATTGGGGGATGCCTTACTTTGAAAGAGACCTGGGCGGTCAGCTGGCTGGACCCTTAGCGAAAGGATTCCTACGTATCCCGAGCGGGAATCAAGTTGATCGTAGTTCGTAGGTGCAAGGAGCCGCGCGTGGGGACCTTCACCTGAGCGAGACTGTTGGGAGGCGTCTAAACCTGAATGAGACCATCGCGTGGCACCTGTACCTGAATGAAGACTATTGGGAGGCGTCTGAACCTGGGTTTTCTGAAACCTTCGAGGGCGTGTGGCGCCTCAGATCGGAGTTGCTGATACTTGCGAGGGCGTGTGGCACCTCAAACCGGAGTGACTGGAACATACGAGGGCGTGTGGCGCCTCAAATTGGAGTTGCTGAATCATACGAGGGCGTGTGGCGCCTCAAACCGGAGTGCTAAAACATACGAGGGCGTGTGGCACCTCAAACCGGAGTGCTGAAACATATGAGGGCGTGTGGCGCCTCAAATCGGAGTCGCGAGGATACGTTTATCCTGGGACGAAGGCGTTCGTGCCTTGAGTGCTGGACTTACGATGACGGCCAGGTTTATCCGCCGGGGATAGGGTGGCAATGATGGGAATGGTTGTGTTAAACTGGCGTTATTAACAACACAGAAGGATTGACGTTCTAACCACGGGGTTAGGAACGGGATGTGGTCTCGAAAGAGACTGACACATCGCTGGGGAAGAGCGTCCAGAGTTCTGACGGGGTCAGTTAGGAGCTGAGGTGGTTGATTGTCGTTTCTTCTTAGACGGATGGTCTTTAGGATCCTGCTGGGGATGAATGTTCGGTCTTACGGTGATGGCCGAAGAGGGATTGTTGTGCGGGCTTACCTTGATGGCCACTGAGGTGGGACGATCGGGCTTACGACTGGCTGCCGGGGAAATGAACGTTGGTGAAAACCAATGGAAATTTTGACGTCGGGAGATGGAATTGTGACTTGATGTCCGGAGACAGGATTGAGCGTTTGAATGTCAAACGTCGATTTGGGGCAGAAATGAGCGTTTGAATGTCAAACGTCAACTGGGGATTTAAATGAGTGTTTCAATGTCAAACGTCAACTGGGGATCTAAATGAGCGTTTGAATGTCAAACGTCAACTGGGACGGAAGTGAGCGTTTGAATGTCAAACATCAACTGGGATGGAAGTGAGCGTTTGAATGTCAAACGTCAACTGGGACGGAAGTGAGCGTTTGAATGTCAAACGTCAACTGGGACGGAAGTGAGCGTTTGAATGTCAAATGTCAACTGGGATGGAAGTGAGCGCTTGAATGTCAAACGTCGGTTGGGAAGAAAGTGGGCGTTTGAATGTCAAACGTCAACTAGAACGCAAGTGAGCGTTTGAATGTCAAACGTCAACTGGGATGGAAGTGAGCGCTTGAATGTCAAACATCGGTTGGGGATTTAAAGTCTTGAGACGGGCGTTAGTGAAAACTAACTGGGAATTTAACGTCTGGAGACGAGCGTTAGTGAGGACTAACTAAGAATTTAACGTCTGGAGACGAGCGTTAGTGAAAACTAACTGGGAATTTAACGTCTGGAGACGAGCGTTAGTGAAAACTAACTGGGAATTTAACGTCTGGAGACGAGCGTTAGTGAGGACTAACTGAGAATTTAACGTCTGGAGACGAGTGTTAGTGAAAACTAACTAGGCTTGACCTCGGGGGAGGGGGTGTTAGAAATGTCTAACTTGGGGGAAATTTTGCACTTTTGGGGGCCAAAAGGGGTAAAATTGAAACTATGCAAAGTTGAGGGGCTAAATTGGCAAGGAATCTTTCTGCTGCAGAAAGAGTCCGGCCGGACTGAACCTGAAGTTGACCAGGTTCATTCCAGCGCCGAGGCAGAAGCAATTTTGGCCATTTTCTTCCATTTTTCCAGGCGAAAAAGAGAGAAAAGAGAGGAGAGAACTCTTCCCAAATTGTGAGGTTTGCTCAAATTCTTGAGGGAAAATCGATATGGAGGGTGATTTGGGACCAATGGCTCGTCATGGAAGGACCGATAACGAAAGAACGCGGTTGGTTCGGACCATTCGAACCACCACTCTTCCATTGAATCCGGCGGAGTTCTACCCGGCTAGGGAGAACCACAAATCCAAAGGAGGGATCGAGAGACAGGTAAACTTCCTTCAAATTCCATTAATTTTAAGAATGTGCATTCTTTAAATGTTAGAAATTTGACTAGGAATGAGTTAGGGTTCTTGGTGCCCGGATTAGGACTTTTGACTTTGCTATGCGCCTTTGTCGAAATTGACTAGAGTGTAGTTCAATTGACACCATGGGTAGATGACATAAAAATTTTGGTTGCAAAATTCCATGCCTAGATGTGTTTTCCGAATTTAAAGTATGTTTAAATCGGGACGGAGTAAATTTTCGAAATGTTCGAAAGGATTTGAAAGTTCCGAATTCGACGGAGTTTTCAAAGGGCTTTGAAAGTTCCGAATTCGACGGAGTTTTCAAAATGTTTTGAAAGTTCCGAATTCGACGGAGTTTTCGAAATGTTTTGAAAGTTCCGGATTCGACGGAGTTTTCGAAGTGTTTTGAAAGTTCCGGATTCGACGGAGTTTTCGAAGTGCTTTGAAAGTTCCGGATTCTACGGAGTTTTCGAAATGCTTTGAAAGTTCTGGATTCGACGGAGTTTTCGAAATGTTTTGAAAGTTCCGAATTCGACGGAGTTTTCGAAATGTTTTGAAAGTTCCGGATTCGATGGAGTTTTCGAAGAGCTTTGAAAGTTCCGGATTCGACGGAGTTTTCGAAATATTTTGAAATCTTGGACCGTTAATACTCCAACCGGGATGGAAACATTTTAGGAAAGGAATGAGAAATGTATCTGCATTGCATCATTTTGACATGCGTTCGTGCACTCTGTTGATGTCGCTTCTGTATTAACGTATTTTAGCGTGTTCACCTACAGGGGCGAGAGACAGTTGACGTTTACACCTTGAAGAGTCGGGGAGTCTTTGAGGCAGTGCGAGATTTGTGGGAGATACTCCCGGACAAGGCTCAGGACAGAGAGAGGACTCCATGGCAGCTGGTGGTTGACTCTGGCTTGGCTGGATTTATCAGCGCGGTAGCCGCCGTGGCTGTGATGCAGAGGACGAGGTCCATGTGCGTAGCTCAGAGCGAGTACTGGTGGGACACGACCCACACTTTTCACTTCAGGTGGGGGGAGGCGACTATGACTCCCACTGACTTTGCTGCTATCACTGGGTTGCCTACCTGGGGCAACGCGCTGGTGTAGGTGGATGGTTATACCCCGAGGCAATTATCGGAGCTGCTGGGTTTTGATATTACTGATGCCAGGGGCTTAGGTATTCGGTACAGGCCGATGGAGATCCATCTGAGGAGGGGCATTGATGATTATGGGGAGGGGTCCCCGAGGATGACCGCTGAGCGTCTGGCTCGAGGGTTCCTATGGTTCGCGCTGTCAGCGACTCTGTTCCCTACTTCTGACACGTCCTGTCACTTCCCTCTGCTTGGGTCGCTGACATATCTTGATGCCGTGAGGGGGTTCGCATGGGGGGAGGCTGTACTGGCTGAGCTCTACCATGCCTTGGATAGGTTCTCGCGGGGAGAGGAGAACACCTTGTGTTGCTTCTCGTTCGCTTTGGATGTAAGTTCACGTCTTTTTCTCTTCCTTGTCTCATTTTTTGTACTCGTATGTATCTGCTTTGTAGCTAACATAACTTTTCATTTGCTTGACAGGTCTGGTGCTTTGAGGTGTTCAGCCCGCAGCGGTGGGAGATTAGGGAGGCGTACCAGTCCCTGTTCCCTGCCATGATGTCTTGGTAGAAGAATGCGAAGAAGGCAGTGTCATCGAGAGAGGGCACTCGATTGACGTACGCGGAGGTGTCTCAGGCCCTGAGCCGAGAGTTCTCCGAGTGGATCCAGCTGACCTGGTGGAGCCGGATTCACGCTGGTACGGTCCAGGTTGCTAGTGAGGTCACGCGTCGGCAAAAGCTGCTGGTGGGACTTCACTGCTATGCTATGTATCTGGGGGAGAGGGTGACCCGTCAGCACAGTCCGGGGTCCCTTCCTATGGTGCTGGTGGACCTGCCTCTGCACATGCAGCATCCTCTGTCGATGCCGATGGAGGAGTTCGAGAGGTATAGACAGGGTGTGTTCTATACCGTGCTTGTCATAGAGGGCGCCGACTATGACACTTTCTTGAGGATGAGGCTGAGGAGCCCGCAGGTGCAGCACAGGGAGGGCGAGGGTCCTGGATATCCCCGAGATCTCTCGCTCCCACGCGCTAGGCTGGCATATGAGGGGCTAGATGGTTCCCGTAGGTGGTTGGTGATCCCCATCCCGAAGGTGGCGAGGCCTCAGTACAGAGTGGACCCCAATGCTTCGGTGAGCGCTTTTTATTTTCTGCATTTGATAGTAGTATTCTGCAAATATTGCATCTGTACTGTCTGCTTGTCTTCTGACGACTTTCCTGGTTTGCAGGTGTCTGGCCGTACGTACAACCATGCTGTGAGGCAGTTGGACGGGTGGGCCAACTATGCTAGGAGGCTCGTGGAGTTCCTGCGGTGCAATTCCCGGAGGAGCGCGGCTGTACATGAGCCGAGGCCATCTAGGCCGAGAGATTTGTCTGCCTCCACGACTGGTGGAGCGGACCTTACGCAGGGATTTGGCCAGTTCTCAGGCGGAACGGCGGGGTTCGGAGCTCGTCCTTCTTCGCACTCGAGGCACGAACAGGGAGAGTCCTCGAGTTCGCAGGCGCAGAGGCGGCCTTTCGCGTATTCCCGCCTGGAGGAATTTGGAGAGTACCTGTCCTCGATGGACCCGGCTGCTGTGGGGTAGTACATCGAGTGCTCAGATGACGAGCAGGACTCTGAGTAGTCCTCTTTTACTGCTTTTTTTTAGACAAAATGCGTGTATTATCCAAAAATAATTTGACTTGTATTTGAAAAGGCGCCCTTGAGGCGGAACCTGTACTTTGCACATCTATTTAGTGATTACCTTCTTCTATTTTGGCAAATAAGCAAGTAGGTTGATCAAAAATAAATAAAATGAAACATGCATAAAAAATTGAACGGGTAAAAAATTATGCCTATATGCACTGATATTTAATTAATTGCACTGTTGCACGATCCCGGGGCGGAAGAGGTGTTGGCAGTGGTTGATTGAAACCATGGGAGCACGCAGATTCAATAAAGCATGAACAGGGCTTGATTTGGAATTGTTTCCAATTTGAGAGCAGTTGGCTGAAGAGTTGACCAAGTCAACTGCAGAAAGAGTCCGGTCGGACTGAGGATGAATTTCTAGAATCTTTTAAATTGCAGTTTCAGCTTTGCAATTCGTAAGAAACTGTGCGTTTGCCTTGAACCATTAGCTGAATTTCTTTCAAATTCCTAAGGTTTCCTTCACTTTCTTTCATGGCTCCCTTTCCTAAGCTATCGTCTCGGATGCAAGAGCAATACTTGGAAAATTTCCAGTCGTGGGTACGGAACCACACGAGGCAAAATAAGGGGTTTTTCAAAGGCTGTTACGGGATGAAATCTGTTTGGGCTTTGAAGGAGCTCATGCCAGATTGGGACCTTTTGAGAGCTGTGGCTCATTTCTGGGACGTACGGAGGAATATGTACAACTTCTCGTACAATGCATCACTCCCACGTTCGAAGATTTCCGAGCCATTTTAGGAGGACCTGAGACAGAACAACTAGTTCTTCCCTATGCGGGTGGCATGGCCACTGTTGAGAAGTTAGTATCTCTGCTTGGTATCTCGGCTGGAGAAGCATACGGGATGCTGATATTGAACACAGATTATGTCGACATTTCGGGACTGCCCGATAGATTTGTCAGTGCTGAGGGAAGCATTTTTGCGTGGGACGCGTTTGCTCTGTGCGCGATTGCTACTTTGTTCACATTCACATCCCTGGGTGTGTGCCATCACAACAGACTTGGACTGTGAGGCAAAGGCCGAATCGGGGAGACATCGTGCCTTTGGTTCTGGGTGAGACATTCCTGGACATAGGTCAGATGGCGACCGGCAGCCGATACTTGTGGGGAGGGAGTCCCGCTATGCTCACTATGTGGTTGAGGGAGAGACTGCAGATGATGCCCGAGGTGCCAATGTCTTGTGACACTTGGTCCTTTTCTCGATGTCCTCTGGTGATAGGGGGCGATCAGCCGAGCCGGAGCTCGGATGGCCGCACTCCGCACGCATCACTTGCGATGGTGGGTTCCTCACCGGAAGTTACGTACTTGTCGAACCGCTCAGAGGGGTCTCTTGGTTGTCGAGTGCCGGGCCGTCCTGCATGCCTTCTACATTCCATCCTTGGTTCAGCGACAGTACGGGCTGGAGCAGGTGCCATTGACGGGCTTGAGTCATGCTGCTACCTTCGAGGTGGGATCTATGCTGATGGAAGATCCTTCAACGCTATTGCTGCTCACACGGTTGTGGCAATACACGTCCTTTCCTACCAGGGTTCTCTTTCACCGAAGAGGGGGCACTATTCTGTCTACACAGTATCTGAACTGGTATGAAGAGTGTAAGGGGGAGACACAGATGTCTATCTTGTGGAGACGGAGTGAGCTGTTGGGTGCTGATCACCTTGACAGCTCGACTTTGAGGAGGACCGAAGCGGGAGCTAACCCTCAGAATCGTACTGGGGACGACATGGCTGACTATGAGGCCAATGCTGATTAGGAGGCCGATCAAAGCACAGTTATGATGGCTCGAAGAGAAGCGGCTCAAGACAGAGCTAAGGAAAGGGATGCGTTGACAGCGACAGGCTTGACGGAGGCGTCGGGAAGGGTCCTTGAGCCAGGTAGAAGGACTACCGGAATATTTCCTGTTAAGGTGAAGAACACTCGCCGTGGGAAAGGGAAGGGGAAGAAGGATGAAGGACCAAGTACGGGAAACTAGGTTGACCTTGCTGTCCAGAGTATCCACCTACTGTCATTGCAGACACATTAACTGATTAATGTATTATTGTAGTTTTGCTAGCGTGTAGCGAGTCAAGAGTTGACTGTGCTTGAACTCATCAAATATTGTTTTAACCGTAATGAATTTGTAGGTTAATTGAAAAGAGTTTTTCGAAACACAAGCAATTGATGCTTTTTTTTTGAGACCGAACCAATGATAGCTGCCTACGTTCCCCTTTTACAATTGGACTAAGGGGCTCAGGTCACCGTAGTTCGACACTTTAGGTGAATTTGATAAAAACAAAGACAAAAGAAGTGCGACCCTGTTTTTTACCTGGATCATTAGCGGAAATGTATCCAGTTGGGTATTACTCTTTTAGCACTTTAATTTTACTGAGGGGATTGGTCTGCATAGGAGGCTTTTCCTTTAGCCCCAAGTCGCCTACTCTGATGTCTCGGATCTTGACTTTCTTATCGAATGCTCGGGTCATTCTGCTTTGGTAGGCTCGAGTGTGTTCCATGGCTTTCAATCTGCGCTCGTCGAGTAGAGCAAGTTCGTCACGACGGCTCTATAGCCATTCGACTTCATTGATCCCGTTTTCCAAGAGGACTCGGAGGGATGGAATTTCCAATTTCACGGGTAACATTGCTTCCATTCCATAGGTAAGTGCAAACGGAGTCTCCCCTGTGGCGGTTCTGACTGATGTTCTGTATCCCCAGAGGGCTAGATGTAGCTTTTCGGGCCAGTCCCGACCTCTGGTGGTCATCTTTCTGATTATCATTGTGAGAGTCTTGTTTGCTGCCTCTACTGCACCATTGGTTTGTGGTCTGTAAGGAGAAGACTTGTGACGTGTGACTCTGAATTCGGTCAGCAGTTGGTCACAATCTCCTTCGAAGTGGGTCTCATTGTCGGATATGATCTCGTTGGGCACTCCGTATCGACACATGATGTTCTATTTGATGAACTCGGCCACCTTCTTAGAATTCAGTACTTTGTATGATATGGCTTCTACCCATTTGATGAAGTAGTCGACTGCGACTAGAATGAACTCGTGACCATTGCTCCCTGGCGGAGTGATCTTGCCGATGACGTCGATTCCTCATGTGGCGAAAGGCCATGCTGTAGTCATGCAATAGAGTTCATGAGGAGGGATGTGATTGAGGTTGGAGAACTGTTGACATTTGTCGCAGCTTCGGACAAACTGGATGCAGTCTGTTTCCATTGATATCTTATAGTATCCCATACGGAGAATGATCTGTGTCAATGCTCTGGCGTTCATGTGCGGACCGCAGGTTCCGTTGTGAACTTCGTTCATTAGCTCGCTGGCCTTTTCTTTGTTTACACACCGAAGGAGTGGCCCTAGGTGGCGCTTCTTGTACAACATACCCCCCCAGAATGACGAAATGGGATGCCAGGCATTTTAATGCCATCAATTTTTGGCTTTGATCCCTTCTTTGTATTTTCCATCTTCATTTGTGAAGGAAGCTTCTCCGTTTTGGAGGTACTGGTAGATTTGATTGTACCAGGGTTTGTCGATCGTTTAATTTTTTATTTCGATCTCACAGCAATAAGCGGGTGTTTCTCGTCTGCCTATTCTGAGGGGTTTTACTGATTTCCCGTCAGGAATTTCGACAAGAGATGCTAGGGTAGCCAGGGCATCTGCGAAACGGTTCCTGTCTCTTGGCAAATAATGGAAAGAGATGTCTTTGAACTGAGCAATGAGCTCCTCCATGTACGAGTGGTACTTCTGGAGGCCAGAATCTACCGTCTTCCATTTGTTGGACACTTGATTGATGATCAATGCTGAGTATCCGTACACTTCCAGTTCTGAGATGTTGCGCTCGAGGGCAGCTTCTAGACCGGCTGCGCAGGCTTCATATTCTACCGCATTGTTGGTTGTTTTGAAATTCAGTTTGATGGCTATGGGAGTGTGCTCATCCTTGGGATCGACAAGGAGCATTCCAATACCATTCCCCTTCTTGTTGGCTGCCCCATCGAAGAAGAGTTGCCAGCGGTTTGCGCTGTTGAGTGAAAAGATTCCGTCGTCCGGAAACTGCGGATCAGGACCCTTAGGTTCACTGCTTGGGAAGTCTGCTAGCTGATCTGCCGTTACTCTGCCCTTTGTTGATTTTCTGACCATGTACTTGATGTCGAACTCAGCCAGAAAGAATGACCACTTGGCTAGTCGCATTGACAGGGATGGCTTGTCAAAGAGATATCAGACGGGGTCCATTTTGGAGACCAGGAGCACTGAATGTGACTGCATGTAGTGTTTCAGTTTCCCGACTACCCATACCAAGGTGGTACAAGTCTTCTCTAATGCTGAGTAGCTGAGTTCACTTCCTTGAAGCTTCCGTCTTACGAAGTAGATTGCATGCTCAACTTTATAATCTTTCTGTTCTTGTGCCAGCATTGCTCCGATTGACGTGTCTGTTACTGTCAGATACAGGAGTAGTGGCTTGTCTTTATGTGGCGGGCACAGAATTGGGGGATTCACCAAGTATGTCTTGATTTTATCGAAAGTTGTCTGGCACTCGGAGTCCCATTTGATGTCGGCATTCTTCTGCATCAGTTTGAACATGGGCTCGCAGAGAGATGTCAACTGGTTGATGAAGCGACTGATGTACTGAAGTCTTCCCATAAAGCTTTTCACTTCTGTCAGGGTCTGAGGCGACTTCATGTCAATGATGGCCTTGATTTTCTTGGGATCGGTTTCGATACCTCTTTCTGTAACCATGTACCCCAGTACTTTACCTCGCTTGACGTCGAAGGTGCACTTGGCAGGGTTTAATCTCATGGAGTGCTTTCTAAGTCTATTGAAGAACTTCCTCAGATCTGTCATGTGCTGCATGTCTGATCCTCTGGAGTGGATGATCATGTCGTCGACATATACTTCGATTTCTTTGTGAATCATGTCATGGAAGAGGGTTGTTGCAGCCCACTGGTAAGTAGCCCCAGCGTTCTTCAGACCGAAGGGCATGACCGTGTAGTAGTATGTCTCCCACGGAGTTGTGAAAGCAGTCTTGGATTGATCCTCCTCGGACATTTTGATCTGATTGTATCCGGTAAACTCATCCACGAAGGACTTTACCTCGAAATTTGCCGTGGTGTCGAATAGCATGTCGATGTTAGGCAAGGGGAAATCATCTTTAGGGCTTGCCTTGTTGAGATCCCGGAAATCCACACAGCATCTGACATTTCCATTGGCCTTGGTGACCGTCACGATGTTGGAGAGCTAGGTCGGGTACTCAATCACTCTGATGAAACCAACTCGGAGCATTTTCTCAATCTCTTCTTTCACTTGCAAGGACCACTCTGGCTTGATCTTGCGCAACTTCTGTTTGACAGGCTTGGATTCTGGATCCCGGGGAATCCTGTGCTCCACGATCGAGGGATCGAGTCCTGGCATGTCCTGGTATGACCAGGCGAACACGTCAACATACTCCCGAGGAGGCTTATCGTGACTTCTTTTTCTCGCATCGGCGAAGAAACCGCCCTCTTGTGTCTCTTTAGGCTCTTGCACTGACCCCAGGTTCACTTTGGTCATAACCTCTTCGGCAACTTGGGCCCGATTGTCCTCTCGGTCTACTACACGCTTGAGAACTTCTTTAATGTATTGTTCATTTAATGTGTCTGCTTCTTTATCAATTGAGTTATTAACGTCTTTTAAGTTGTTTGTTAACTTATCAGTTGTTAAAGTGGCAATGAGAGGATACTCCGAAAGGTCAGACTTTTCATTAAACGAGAACGGAAATACATGGTTGGCTACATTATCATAGTCTTCCGGCGTAAGGCCGTAGGATGACTCAGAGGACTGGACTTTAACAAGGACTGACTCAGAGGGTTCGAGACCGGGTTTAGGGAGATGTGGGTGCAGGCCCAGCTTGTCTTCCATTTCTGTCTGGCTTGCCCTTAGTCCGGTAAAAGTTACCCAGTTCTTCAGTAGCATTGCTGGATGCTTGATGAGGGTTCGGGGGTCGAGAGGCTTGGCTTCTGCTGTCCCGATCATGGCGATCATGCTATTTTTGGAGCCCAGGTCAATCAGGTTTGGCACCTCCATGACTTCTTCAAAAAGACTTTGTAGCGCTGGCCCACTGAGAGCGTCTTTTGTGAATTCTGGTTCCTTTTGCTTTGGAGTTACTGTCTCGAATGTGGCCTTGACGGCTGATCCGAACAATCTGTTTCCCGTGAAGAGTATCTTGAGTTGCTCTTCCGCGTCTGGGATTCCCTTGAACGTGTACTCGTGCTGGACTGTGGTGGCAGTTGGTCCAGGTAGATCTGTGATGTCGAGGAACGCTCCCCTTATCAGATTAGCCTTGAGTCCTCTGAAACGCTTGAGGTCCCATGCTAGCTTTTCCATCCTTTCTGTAGTCTCTGTGCTAACTATCCCTGCTTCTTTCTCATCTTCATCAGTTCCACTGTCGGTCCCCTCAGTTCTGCTGTCGGTTCCCTTGTCGGTCCCCTCAGTTCTGCTGTCGGTTCCCTTGTCGGTCCCCTCAGTTCTGCTGTCGGTTCCCTTGGTGAAGTAATGAGCGAGGTCAAAACTGTAAGGTCGGAGGTTGGGTGTGCCGTCGGAGGTTCCCCTTTTACGGGCTGCTGCCTTGGTGCAAGCGAGCCTTTTGTTTTCCCTGATGTCAGCTGGTGTTCGCACATAACCGAGCCCCTGGACCGTGGTGTGGTCCTTGACTTCGATGACTTGGTGTTGGCCTTGTAACCTTTTGCCGAGCCCCAGTCCTGGGATGAAGTTCATGAGTTTCATCATCTTCATGGCGGGAGGAATCTTGTCTTGAAACAGTGGAAGGTCCACGTTGCATATTTGGATCTTGGAGGTCTCCAGAGTGAATCCAGTTAATGCCATATCGTCATTATGCTTGATTTCTAACACTGGAATGTCGTTGGTGCTGGTCCCCTCGGTGGTGACGCTGTCGCCGTAGACTGTGGTTAGCTCGTTACCTTGCATGAACTTGAGGCACTGATGAAGGGTGGATGCCACGCCATTTATCTGATGCAGCCAGGGTCGCCCAGATGGCCGTGAAAGTGATTGGAATGTCCAACACTTGGAATTCGGTGGGGATCATCCGCTTGCCGAACCGGATATTAAGAGTGGCAACCCCGAGAACTGTACGGGAAGTAGAGTCATAGGCCTCGACAAGGTGTGGATCAAGGCTTCAAATCGGTGGGCTTGATGTCAAGCAGGTCCATCATCTTGGCGGGTAAGACATTCATTCTGGAACCTCCGTCTACCAACACACGGGGAAGGCGACGCTCGTCCAGCTGGACTGTGATGTAGAGTGGCTCATTATGATCAGCCCCAAATTTTGGCAGGTCTAAATCTGTGAAGGTGATAATGTTGCCATAGTGGATGTTGCCAATCATCTGAATGACTTCGTTTGGGGTTGCGTCCACGGGGACCATGGTACGGGCCAGACTTTTCTCTAGCTTGAGCTTGTGAGGATATGAGGATGTGAGTAGGGACCAAAGGGAAATGTTCGCCTGGGTCTGCTTGAGCTGAGTGAGGATCGGGTCCTCTTTCACGGAACTTGCGTCTTCGGGCAGGCTGGGTTGCGGTTCTGGCTCCGCTGGCTTTTTAGTGGCCTTAGGTGATGATGCATGGATTTGACCCGATCAGGTTAGAACGCTGACATCAGGTTTGGTCCCTTCTGAACAGGCCGCTCTAAGTTGAGCCATAGTTAGAGGAGGATTCCTCGTATCATAGGGCCATATGCCTTCCCTCAATTCATTAATCGTAGATGTGTTCCCGGGAGCTTCGGCAGCTTTACGTATTCTGTCCCAGGATACTGGCATGGGTGCCTCCGTGGGGAGGCAGCCTACGGTTTGACGTAGCTGTTCGAATGTTAGTGCGCAACAGTGGTTGCCATAACTGAATTGTGCGTTGCTGACCCTCCGAGGGAGGTTGGAGAGTTCTTGGTTCAAGCGAACAGTCTCCTTGATCTCTTCACGGTATACCGCGCTCCTTTCCTTCTTGCTGAGCATGCTCAGGGCATTCTGGAGTTGGGTCTGGCGATACTCGTGGTTTGCTAATTTTCCTCCACTCTTGGCCCAGATCAACTTTCTTGCAGCAGAGCCTGTGTCGAGAGTTAGCGCCTACGTTTCTTCCCATGTGAGAATAGCCAGTGCTTCTTTGAACTGCGTGCGACAGTCTAGATAAACCTCCATCGGGGAGAGCTTTCCTTTCTTCTTTATCTGAGTGGCGGGTATGTCGGAAGGTGAGTACACGACTTCCAGAACATCTGCCCATGTAACTGGTTGTTGTCCCAGTTGATCGTTTCTGTAAACGAATGCCTCAGACTGTGGAATCTCCTTGAGCAGTTGTTGGAGATATATTTCTATCTTTCTTTTCCTTTTGAATAGACCTTCCTCCCTCAGTTGGCCTTTTAGTTTGAGAGCGGAAATGATCCGTCTCCATCCTCCCAGGACCCTTGGAATTCCGGTTTTGTTGACTTCATGCCCGGCTTGGAAGAGAATGGTTTCATCGTCTTCGTCGTCGCTTTCACAGAGAACTTGCTTTCCTCGGGGAGATAAACGCTTGTATTCGTTCTGCTGTGTCATTCCTTCTCCTAGGTCGTCGGGACCGTTCACCGCCCTCCCTTGGCAGAGGGGGTTGGATGAGGACAGGCGGTAGTCCAGGAAGTTGCTGTGAGCAAAACCCTTGAGGTCAAACTGGTCTAGAGTGGCCTCTAGCTTTCTGTCTAAAGCTGCTTGTGACACTTTAAGGGCTAAGTCCCTGTGGGTCTTTTGAGCTTGGTTTTCGTCCCAGCGACGGTTCTCTTGATCGGCTAGTTCCATGAGGGCTTTCCTTGCGAGAGCTAAGCAGTCTCCGTAGGTGCGTGCCGTCTGACTAGTGTCTAGAACTATGATCACATCAAAATATCCGAATGGCGGAAACACTTGGATTATGTTGACGAAGGAAGTCGGGCTGGGACATTCCATATGGCCTTCCTTGATCTCGACTACCAAGAAGTTCGCCCATATCTGCTTGATTGAGCCCACGGGGGTGTTGAATTCTGCGATGTTGACAGTCTCGTGATCTCGTTGGATCGCCAAGTCTATCAGATCTAGCAGTTTGCTGCCAGGATGTCTGAATCCGTGGCCGTGACGACTGGAGCAGAATCGAACTTGAGCATGTTGATGCTGAGGGGGTCATTTCCCTCGTCGGAAGCTGACTCTGTCTCGCGGGGAAGACTTTCACAGATGTTTTCGGGGTAGCTGCCGGAAGCGTTCCCGAGGTTGATCTGATTTGTAGTGGGGTGGGGAGCTTTGTCTCCTTCGCTATTGTCCTTGGCCTTGGCGACGCTTGTGGCTTTAAGCTTGACTGACGACACGGGCCGGTTGCCACTGGGGCTGGTAGTCGGAAGTGATGAGGAGCTCTGAGCTCGGTTAGCCAGGGCCTCGTTTACCATGAGCAGGCAGTCGTCGAGGGTAACTTTGGCATTGCAGAATTTGATAATAAGGACCGGATCCTTGGTATCATCAGAATATCTGGAATAGATGATGTTGACGAAGTCGTCGTCAGTCACTTGATCAGAGGGGTTCTTTATCGTTTCAACCAGTTGTTTCCAATTGTCGGATAACTGCCTATACTGGACGTTGAGCTTGACAATCTCCATGGTGTTGGAGCCCTTGTCGTAGGTGACCTGATAGGAACGGGTGTCGTCCTCGAAACTGAGCAAGTGAATGTAGAGATCTGCCCGCGGATCTGTCGCGTCCTCGACTCCGGAGAGTCCTGATTCGTCGTCGTCTGACGGCTCAACCCAAACGTAAGGACGCCTCGCGTCCTGCTGCGCTGTAGGAGCTGCTAGGAAAACACCATGCCCTTCGCTGGAGAAAAGGGGCTCAGCGGGTAATTCATCGTGGAGGACATCCCATACAACATGTGAGGACCCCGACCCGAAACCTACACGTGTCCCAAGCTAGGGCATCCTCAAACTAACCCAATTTTTCCTAATCTTTTAAAACTTTTATTTAACTTTCAAAATTAAATACAATTATTATAACCATTTAAAAATAAATCTACACCTTTTCACAATGGAGAAATAATTGACCAACTTAGAAAGTAAGAAACTGTTTTAGTTACAAAAAGGCCTCGGTTATAACATAAAATGAAGATTTATAAATACAATTCCGTAATTGAATTATACCAAAGCACACTTTCTATACCAACCTAATCATACCCCGACAATTCTCACAATATAACTTCCAAACTCCTCACCGCCCTTACTTGGGCTGGTCCACCCGTCTCGGAATCTAAAACAAGAAGGGAGAGGGGTGAGAATAAATCTCAAGAAGCTATTATGAATGCGAAATATGCCATATAAGATGCAACACATAACAAGTTGCATATAACACGTTGGAAAAGTGTAAACACCTTACATTACCTTGGTTTACCTTTTCCCGTCTCGAACAAGAGTCGTACAACATTGGGTATAATAATACTCCAATCTTATTCCGTGAATGTATATCCACCAGAATCAATATCATATAACAAACAGAGTAATAAATACCCCCAAACAATCGAGATAGTTATTGTCATAACTCATCTCCAAGAACTGCTAGGCATTATTCACAAACAAATCGTACAACTGAGATAGTTATCGTCATAACTCATCCCTTATGAACTGCTTAGGCAATATTCATAAACCCCCGAACAACCGAGATAGTTATTGTCATAACTCATCTCCTGTGAACTGCTTAGGCATATTCACCAGAAACAACCCTCCAACCACCGGTATACCGAAGTCCAGTACATATCATAAACTTGCAATATAAATCCACAAAGGGGATAAGCAACATAGCAACATGGTAATATATACTCATATTTAACAATTATCATAGTGCAACATTTATTCAACACACTATGCATAATATAAACAGTGTATATGAACTCAATGTAAGGCAAGGAAATATCATCAATCCATCCTACAAGGTCATTATACAATAAAACAAGGCCTCTATGAAGGTTCAAGCTCAATTTACTAAGTGGGGGTCACAATCTATAAGTGGCCAAACAATGTTGCTAACAAATTCCGGTTATGATTTACAGTTAAACTTCCTGGGGTCTTGGGCGACCGCCCATACCTCTTGGGCGACCGCTCAAGAGGCTTTACAAGGCACTCTAAATTCTGGACACATGGGCGGCCGCTCACGCCCCCTTGGGCGACCGCCCAAGTGCCGGATCCATGAATTCCCAGGTTTCCCAAATTGTAATCTCTTACCATTTTCTTTCACTTCCCAAGTTTTCCTTCTACTCTACATTAAAAATCAACAAGAAGATTTCCTAGCTTCACCAAGTTCACCCTAAATCATGCAACCCCAAAATAAAGAATTCTAAGTCATTTATCATTCTACATTTTACCCATTTTATATCCTCTAAATCATCTTCCAAGAACATTATCCTCAACCAAATTCATTTACCCATTTTCTAACTCATGTAAGGTTCTAAAGCATGTAACACCCATTAATATAACAAGAACAACATTTATAATTTATGATCATTCATAAGAAGGAAAGTCATAACAATTCATATACTAAGCCATGTAACCCAAAAATGATTAAATCTTATATCATTTACCCTTTGAATCACTACCCATTTCACTATCACTTTCCAAGTATAAATTTCATAATTTAATTAACCCATTTGCTTACCTTCTTGACCCATTTTCCTAACCAACCACAACATTCTATTTCCTTACCAAATTTCTCAACATCCAAGAAAGTGTCTAAGGCCTCAAATAACCATTATAACAATAATAACAACATCAATAGTTTATGAACATTTAAAGAAAGGAAGTCATAATAACTCACTTTAAAATGGGAGATGGATCATGGATTTCTTTAGCTTGATGAACTCCTCTTGGTCTCCCGATTCCAAAAGTGCTCTCGGATCTAAAAATGGTGAAGGATTGATCTTGGTAGGAGCCTTGGAAGGTGAAGCTTCAACAATGGAGTTCCATGGATTTGAGAGAGAATATCAAGGAGGAGAAGAAGGGAGGTGGAGTATGTAAATGGTAAAGGAGGAAGGGGGGGCCGGATATGGAGGGGATTTGGGGAGGGTTTTAGGGGAGTTGTCCCCACTCCAAATATTCCCTACCAAAAACTCTTTCATCAATTTAAATTAATTCTCTCAACCCATAACATTTTATTTGTCCATTTTATTACCACTCCATTCTATTACTTTATTTATTTCTAATTATTATTTTTCCTTTAGAACACTATTTATTTCCTTATCATTTTATCCTAATATAAGAAATTTAAAGATATAAAATAAACACATAAGGTTGATATTAATATTAAAAGTATATAATGTTATACTAAAATTGTGTCTAGGGTTAGGGTCGTTACACTCACTCCCCCTTAAAGAAAATTCTTCCCGAATTTTTTAAAAAGACTTACCTAAAAGTTCAATCCGCCTCGGTTACTTATACATACCTCAGACTCCAATTCCATATAGTTTCTTCAATGCTGTGATTCTTTTCCACGATTTCTAATTCCATTAATGAGACGATATTACATTAAAACTTCAAATACTCTATAAGCTTCTCCAAACCAGTCTATAAGTCAAATCACCAACCTTTTCTAAAGCTTCAAATGGATTAACGAATCTTGGCGCCAATTTACCTTAGGCCTTGCTTCTCCAAACTCACCCCAACAAATTAGAGATCGATATTTTCTCCCCAAACTATGCCTCATACGGTTTTATCTCAATGCTAGAATGATAACTGCTATTATACGTATCCAACCATTGGTAACCTTATGTCCTATCGACTACTAAATCTATTGTATATGCCCGTAGCATATCATCAACCACAAGTAATGATTCTTCAAATTTTTACAAGGTTAAACTTAATAGCATTCCTACCTTCCCAAAATGACCTTCCCGAACGATGTCTATCCAATCCATTTAACACTATGGGTTTTATACAATCGAATTATCCACTAACATATGTGAGGACTTTATTAATAACATCTCATCAAGCTATATATATATAACGAGTAGAAAATACAATTCAACTTTCTATAACAGAACAACATACCCTTCTTTACTTTCAATGTAACTCAATCACAAAATCTATAGTGATAATACTCTCAAGTTCAACCTAGAACTCTAAATATTTTAATAAATCTTCTAACGTCAACATTCTATTGTCACCATTCAATGTTCCAATTATGTTCAGGACTAGTGACAAATCAATATTCAAATTGAAGGGTTGGCCGCCCACAACGGAGCCGATCCAACTCCAAAACAAAACCGAGTCTATTGTGATCGACACAATAATAACCCCACATTTATCAATTCATTTCTCTGACCAAAACTTGAATACAATTAATCATTATAGGGAAACTAGGTTGCAATTTCTACTTGCTTCTGAACAATTTATATCTTTAGGATACCAAGTCTTTCTAAAAGTTACAACATCTTTCAAAATTTCAAAGGATAATATAAAAAGAGATTCAAAGAGACCCGAATGGTTTATTTATTTAAAACCGGCCCATACCAGTTTTAATTAACTAAACCACTCACAATTTAAGAAATTTCAAAAGATTGATAAGCTAACAAAATAACTAGAGTGATTTAATTATCTACAACCGTCCCATACCAGTGGTAGATAGTTAAATTACTCACAGATTTTAATTTACACGAAAATGGGTTACTGACCTTATTAAATCAACTATCCCCGAAGGGCACAATTGCTCATACCGAAGTTCAATATACAATCCAAAGTTTTAAAGCACATTTAAAACAATTCTAACATAATACTCTTGTTTAACTTCTATTTATAGTGTAGCCACCACTCATAATATTTTTACTTAGTTGAATTCCTTATAAGAAAACACAATCTCGTAATACTTATTACTATCTCCGATAAATACACTAAACATTCATTAAGGTTATAAACTTGGCAAAGCATCCTCAATTCAATAATTCTTCAAGTTGAATATTCAACACCTTTACTTAATGTGAGTCATCTATTCCCTACCTTTGATATTGGTATTGTACTTAGCAACAACATATTGTAAACATCTAGTTCCCAATCAAATACCATAATTTCTAAATAAGAAAATATAATTGGAACTCTCATAGATCAATCATTCCCAAATTTCAATTAAACATTACGGTATAATCTAACTTAACTCTCAATAACCATCAACAAACTCAAAATCCGTATAACGTCAATATCTTTCAAGCATCACACTAATCCCTCATATGATTCACGTAACTAAGTCGACTTATAGTATATAATCATCCTAAAGTATCATGTCTTCCAGTAAGATTCATACTCATTTTCTCAACTAATGATAATCAATTCTCAAAACGAACCATATACATATATTACCAATTTCAAGTTGATCCTTTAAATCACCAATAACTGTATCTATTATACTTCTTCGTATTTACCCTATTTACCTCTCCATAACTAATACACAATCCACAAATCAAAACGGTCATACTATATATAAATGTTGTCTTAAGTATATCCTTAAAGCAAATTTTCACTGTAATTGTAACACTCCGAAAATTCAACTAATAACCATTGAGTATCCTACTAGTTTCTAAAATCAGTCATACAAATCGTCAACAAGTGCTAACGAATACTTATTCTTCACAGCTACCTATTTAAGATCTCTATAACCTTATAATTAACCACCAAGTATCATCTTTTCTAAATATAGTAACAATTTACCCTTATGGAGATTCACTACGCTCATTATCTTCTTTACCAAATAATTTTCCCAAAATGAATCATCAATTCTGTCATCCCAATTAGTGTCCTCTATCTAGGAATCCGAATACTAAAATAGTACCTTATATCAACTCAAAGCTTCAATATCCTGGTATGATACCTGATGAAAACCCATTTTTGAAACTCACTTGAAAAACACCACTTAGTCAACTTATAGGGTGATATCACTTACAAAATATCTGATTTCCTATTCAAATTAGTAGCAAAAATTCAATCAATCTCTCCTTAGAAAATAAACTTATAGCACATAAGGCAAAGACATATTAGTTCTATAAGATCTCGTACTCGCGATATTTTATAACTCATATAATCCCACTTAGACTATCACTTCCAATACTAGTCTCATATATCTAGTCTCTACCACGAGACACCAATGAATAACTAATCATGCAATTATACCACCATAAACCACTCTTAATTAGGCCATATACCTAACCTCAACTAAGAGTTCACAAATTCATTTACCACCGGTACATGAGATAATTCAAGTGTATTTAAATCAAATATAACACACAACCCAAATAACCTTCACATTCCTTAGGCCATACTTTCGACATTTACGCATATATGACATAATATCAATTAATAATTTATCCGCCTCAATTACACACCGGAGGCAATCAAACATAGATAAGGAGACTCGCTTCTTGCGACAGCCTCCTCCCAAATCACAATCACCATGATAAACAAGAATGATTCAAGGTACTCTCCCGTAGGAGTAGAACCTCCAACACATAAGGCAACTTTTAGGCCTATTATGCAAATAAAAGATGAAATGTAATGCCACATGAGAACGAATGAACAGGATTTATAAAAGTATGAACCCTAACTCCCGAGACAGTAAAATACCTCAAATGATGGTGGAGGAATCTATCTTTCCATAACTCACCTTTCCTTGATTCCTTGGATGGTCAATATCATTTTCTGTCTTTGAACAAATTCCCGTGTTAAACTCTCGACGTAAGTTATCGCACACTCTCACTCGGCCTAGACTCTACCCGAGAACTCTAACCGAGCTCGATACCAACTCGTGAGGACCCCGACCCGAACCTACACGTGTCCCAAGCTAGGCATCCTCAAACTAACCCAATTTTTCCTAATCTTTTAAAACTTTTATTTAACTTTCAAAATTAAATACAATTATTATAACCATTTAAAAATAAATCTACACCTTTTCACAATGGAGAAATAATTGACCAACTTAGAAAGTAAGAAACTGTTTTAGTTACAAAAAGGCCTCTGCTATAACATAAAATGAAGATTTATAAATACAATTCCGTAATTGAATTATACCAAAGCACACTTTCTATACCAACCTAATCATACCCCGACAATTCTCACAATATAACTTCCAAACTCCTCACCGCCCTTACTTGGCCGGTCCACCTGCCTCTAATCTAAAAACAAGAAAGGGAGAGGGGTGAGAATAAATCTCAAGCAAGCTATTATGAATGCAAAGAATATGCCATATAAGATGCAACACATAACAAGTTGCATATAACACGTTGGAAAAGTCAGAAACACCTTACATTACCTTGGTTTACCTTTTCCCGCCTCGGGAACAGTGAGTCGTACAACATTGGGTATAATAATACTCCAATCTTATTCCGTGAATGTATATCCACCGTAATCAATATCATATAACAAACAGAGAGTAATAAATACCCCCAAACAATCGAGATAGTTATTGTCATAACTCATCTCCAAAGTGAACCGCTTAGGCATTATTCACAAACAAATCGTACAACCGAGATAGTTATCGTCATAACTCATCCCTTATGAACCGCTTAGGCAATATTCATAAACCCCGAACAACCGAGATAGTTATTGTCATAACTCATCTCCCGTGAACCGCTTAGGCATATTCACCGTAAACGACTTCTAACAACCGAGATAGTTATTGACATAACTCATCTCCGTGAACCGCTAAAGCAATATTCACCTTAAACAACCCTCCAACCACCTAAGATACCGAAGTCCAAGACATATCATAAACTTGCAATATAAATCCACAAAGGGGATAAGCAACATAGCAACATGGTAATATATACTCATATTTAACAATTATCATAGTGCAACATTTATTCAACACACTATGCATAATATAAACAAAGGTATATGAACTCAATGTACGGCAAGGCAATATCATCAATCCATCCTACAAGGTCATTATACAATAAAACAAGGCCTCTATGAAGGTTCAAGCTCAATTTACTAAATGGGGGTCACAATCTATAAGTGACCAAACAATGTTGCTAACAAATTCCGGTTATGATTTACAGTTAAACTTCCTAGGTCTGGCGATCGCCATACCTTCGGGCGACCGCCCAAGAGGCTTTACAAGGCACTCTAAATTCTGGACACATGGGCGGCCGCTCACGCCCTCGGCGACCGCCCAAGTGCCGGATCCATGAATTCCTGTGTTTCCCAAATTGTAATCTCTTACCATTTTCTTTCACTTCCCAAGTTTTCCTTCTACTCTACATTAAAAATCAACAAGAAGATTTCCTAGCTTCACCAAGTTCACCATAAATCATGCAACCCCAAAATAAAGAATTCTAAGTCATTTATCATTCTACATTTTACCCATTTTATACCCTCTAAATCATCTTCCAAGAACATTATCCTCAACCAAATTCATTTACCCATTTTCTAACTCATGTAAGGTTCTAAAGCATGTAACACCCATTAATATAACAAGAACAACATTTATAATTTATGATCATTCATAAGAAGGAAAGTCATAACAATTCATATACTAAGCCATGTAACCCAAAAATGATTAAATCTTATATCATTTACCCTTTGAATCACTACCCATTTCACTATCACTTTCCAAGTATAAATTTCATAATTTAATTAACCCATTTGCTTACCTTCTTGACCCATTTTCCTAACCAACCACAACATTCTATTTCCTTACCAAATTTCTCAACATCCAAGAAAGTGTCTAAGGCCTCAAATAACCATTATAACAATAATAACAACATCAATAGTTTATGAACACTTAAAGAAAGGAAATCATAATAACTCACTTTAAAATGGGAGATGGATCATGGATTTCTTTAGCTTGATGAACTCCTCTTGGTCTCCCGATTCCAAAAGTGCTCTCGGATCTAAAAATGGTGAAGGATTGATCTTGGTAGGAGCCTTGGAAGGTGAAGCTTCAACAATGGAGTTCCATGGATTTGAGAGAGAATATCAAGGAGGAGAAGAAGGGAGGTGGAGTATGTAAATGGTAAAGGAGGAAGGGGGGGCCGGATATGGAGGGGATTTGGGGAGGGTTTTAGGGGAGTTGTCCCCACTCCAAATATTCCCTACCAAAAACTCTTTCATCAATTTAAATTAATTCTCTCAACCCATAACATTTTATTTGTCCATTTTATTACCACTCCATTCTATTACTTTATTTATTTCTAATTATTATTTTTCCTTTAGAACACTATTTATTTCCTTATCATTTTATCCTAATATAAGAAATTTAAAGATATAAAATAAACACATAAGGTTGATATTAATATTAAAAGTATATAATGTTATACTAAAATTGTGTCTAGGGTTAGGGTCGTTACACAACCGCCATACATTCATCACGAGTGTGACGATGCTTGTTGACCTTTATCACGAAAACCTCCTCACTGCACAGAGCAGCAGGATTGGAAGGATCTTGACAAATCTCCGATCGGAGACGGGGGTTTATGTGCCCACATCACGGCGATGCTCGTGGTTTCTTTCAAAACCGCTTCCAAATTGAAACGACAGCTGAACTTGATGTATCGGTATCTCGCCTGCACTTTGAGGACGTTGACATAGTTAGCATCCCTGACTCTAAGGATCTGATGAGATTTGCCCCGATAGTCCCTCGTCGATTTGAAGGAGGTAGCCCCGTGCTCGTTGCGGGCACGCTTGGCATTGTCTCAACTTCGTTTCCTATGAGGAAACTGTCCCCTCTGACGACTTCAAGATCTCCCTTCCGGTTAATGAACTTGACGCACTGATGGAGAGTGGAGGCTATGGCTTTCATGAGATGTAGCAGCGCCCCAACAGCCTGTGAATTCGGATGGAATGTCCATCACGTGGAATTTTGCTAGCACCATTTCGGGGTTTCGAACCGAGTTCCAGAGTCACCGTCCCCGTGACGGGACGAGACGTCTTTGTCGATAGTCCGAGTCAGACGATCAATCGTGTGGCTTTCATTGATACGTAGGGCTCGCATCATGCCGAGAGGGAGGACGTTGACGGCTAACCGTTGTCTACCAATACTGGGAGTGATATGGTGTTGAGCTTGAGAGTGATGTCTGAGCTTCATTGTGCCCCAAGGCATCTCGGTAGGTCTTCATCACATAAAGTGATCATATCGCCATACGATCGGGAATCGTAGATCCTGGTCTCTATCCCAGGAGAAGGAGAGTCATCAAGCCATCCGTTTCTGTTTTCCTCTTGCGAGGTAAAGCCTTTCTTTGGAGCCTCGGGATTGTGTTGAGGGTGTGTGGCGGTTGCCGCCATTGGTTAGCACGTTGATCGAGTGCGAGTGCCAAGTTGACTTTGATTTTCCTTCTTGCCCGGCACCGAGTTGGGCGTATTGGACCTTAGGCGATCCCGCAGGGGTTGGGCTTCGGCGCGGTGAGATTGTCAAAATCCAAGGTATTTCGGTGCCACGAGGTCTGAAATCCGGTGTCGCCAGGACTTTTCGGCTTTCCCACTCCCGTCGCGCTCTAAAGCCGCATGGCCCGGGAGGAAGGAGGACTGGCCGGAGTAGAGCACGTAGTAATCGAACCTCCCGGATGGCTCTTCGAGTGTACCCACACCGGTGTCTCCCCGCTTCGTATCTTTCTCTCGGTTTACATTGAGAGGACTTCTTCTTTCGTTTTCTCGGAGGATTGCTTCTTGGACCATGTCTTGGGACTCGTACTCCGTGGAGGCGGAGCTTGATCACAAGCATCGTTCTTGATGTGGACATTTGATGAGGATTCGGCTGGAAGAGGCGAGAAACCGCTCTGCGGCAATCTTCTGGGCACCCATTCACCGTGCATTCACACTGCCTTGTTTGTTGAGGGGTTTCCGACGGTATTGGGCCCACGGGGGATCTCCAATTTTCCTTCCTCTATCAAGCTCTGGATTTCGTATCGTAACCCCACGCAGTTGTCGGTGGTATGGCCGTGATACTGATGGAAGGCGCAGTACTTGCTCTTGTCAGTGTTGACTACGGGATTCTTGGGTTTGTAATTTGCAACGGGTTTAAGGAGACCTTCCTTGATTAACCCTTCCAGCATCTTGTTCAGCGGCATGTCCAACTTGTCGAAGTGTACGGCAGGCTGCTTCTGAGTGGAGTTGTTGCTTTGTCGGACTAGGTTTTTGTTGCCCGACTGCTGTCCCTAATGGATGTAGTTGACAGACGTATCTTTCCCTTTGTCGGGGGCCGGTGCGGGATTGAATACAACTGCTGATCGGTATTTGAATGGCTGTGCAGTAGCCAACTTCTCCTTAAGATCCTTCTCGAACTGTGAGTCGGCATTGACCAGGGCCCGGAGATCTGGGAAGAAATGATGACTGATGAGAGTTTCGATGGACGATCTTAAGCAGGACTTGATGATCCGCATCTGTTCATCCTTGGAGAGTGGCTCCATGATCTCGGAGAGTTTCCAACTCCACCTCTTGTAGAATTCTCTGACGCTTTCCTCTGCTTTCTGCTCAGTGGTGATTAAGTCCTCACGACTAGTTTCCCACTCTAAGTTGGATCTGTACCGTTCTAGGAAGATGTTACTGATCTGATCCCAGGTGTGGCGATCCGCAGGCTTGACTCTCAGAAACCATCGTAACGTCGAACTCTTGAGAGTATGCTGGAAGTGATCGGCCATTTGCTGGAGGGTTGCTCCTTTCGCTCTCATGCCGAGAACGTAGGTGTCGACATGCGTTTGAGGACATTCGGTTCCATCGAATCGGTCCATCTCCGACATTCTGAACTTGGCAGGGAGAGGCGTGACCATTCCCGGATCTGTGGATTTGAGCGTTTCTTGCTTTGAGCTGCTCATGGTGGCTTTCAAGTCTTTCATCCAGGCTAAGGTTGGGTCCAATGGTGGACTTTGAGGCTCGGCGCCGGGTGCTACCATGTGAGCGGTAGTGATTGGAGGTGGAAGGCTTGATATATGTGGATATATGGGGGCCTTTTCTGGACTGTATCGGGGTTTGTCCCCAGCGTTTTGGGATTCGTGTATAGGCAATTGGATGAACCCAGGAGGGTATTGAAGGATATTGACATCTGTTTGAGATGGTCCAGCGGTGCGTTGGTGGTATTGAGTGATGGGAGTAGCACTGGCTTGGCCATATATGACAGGGTTGCCCTGAGAGGTGGCAACGTGGAGCCTAGGTCGGCTATTTCCTTGGTTCGAAGGCATCCCGTAAGTTTGTGGGGGAGGAACCTGGTTGAAGGTTTAACGAACTGGTTTCGGGGAATCGTCGTCCTCGATCAGGACGAAAGTATCGTCTGACTGGGGGATAGCTGCTATACCTCGCTCATTCAGAAGCTGTACCACGAAGTTCTGCCGATCTTCTTTCTCGCCTCTTGTGAACCTCACAAGCCCTGGGATGGCTTCCTCCAAAGTCATATACATTGCAGGTGGCGGGGGTCCGTCCCGTCACGATTTCTCGGTGAGCTAGATATGTCGGATATTCTCGTCGAGGAACCGAGGGAACCGAAGAACCGCTCGACGCCCAGAATCGTGATTCTCGGCAAGGCGCCGACCCGGTAAAATCGAACCACTTTCGCTCGCCGCAGGGAACGAAAGGCGTGGCTTGAAGCTTCGGTAAAGCGGTATTCGCTCAAGGTTTCGGGCTTGTGCAATGTGCAGTTATCGATTAATGTTTACTTAAAACGTATTTTCTCAGAGTCCTAATCGGTTGGAAAAGAGCGTGTCTTCTTTTTCGCAACTAACCTAAGGCTCTAATCAGTGGATCTCGTCACTACGTTTATAAGCCCCTCGATTCCATTTTTAGATCATCTTCTCGGGACGGACTATCCCGAGCGAGGGTCCTATAAGGCAAGCGAGTTCCACCGACAAAAGAAAAGGTGAACATAAGGCTAGCTGATCACGCAAACTTCCAACGTATGTGACGCACGGGCCATAGTCGAAGTCAACGTCCTTAAGTTAAGGCGGGAATCGTGCCAAAATTTCGGCATGACCTCTCCTAACTCGCTTGCGTGAGGGGCCTTAGCTTTTGGCGTTGGCTAAGTTGTGGCTGGCACGGTGCATACGGTGAGGGTTTGGTGACACAGTGTCACATTAACCTTCGGATATATTTTTCGATAGAGCTCCGCGTCAAAGTCATGTGCACGTTGGTTTGGGACGAAGGGAGTATAGTATAATTTAGAATTGGATAATTTGCTAAATAACGTGGAAAACAAATACTCCCTCAGTCCCGATAAATGCTTCACCATTTTGGTCTGGCACGCAAATTAAGGGCGGAGAAAATGTTGTGAGTGTAATAGTAAAATAGGAGAGAGAATTAGTGGAGGAAATAATAAATTTGAAAAATGTTGTGAGTGTAATAGTAAAATAGGAGAGAGAATGATTGGGTGATATAGTAAAGATTCGTTGCCATTTTAGAAAAGGTGAAGCTTCTAACGGAATGTCTTTTTTAGAAAATTAATGAAACTTTTATTGGAACGGAGGGAGTATGTCAAATGGATTTGCTGATGTAAGAATTTATTAAATGAGCATAAAACTACATCGTTTTGATTCTTAAACTATGGGACCAAAGTTGAATAAAAGACGTAATTTGAAATTTGACCTGCTAAAAGGGTAAGATTTTGATGTGTTAAACTAAAAATTCTCTTCGTTATTTCTCAAAAGAAATTCATCTTATCGTCCGTCGTTGCCTGCCCTTTTCCTCCACCCTCACCGCCCACCCAGGGCGCTGATAAAGGGAGTGATTCAGAATTTATTTATACTCCCTCCGTCCCACCTCACTTGACACCCAAAAGGTGGGCACAAAAATTAAGAAAAAAGAATAAAATAAAAAAAATGTGTGGTTGAAAATGAAGAGAGAGAATGAGTGGGGTAAATAGTAGTGTTGGTTGAATAAATTGAGTGGTGGAAAATGAAGAGAGAGAGAATGAGTGGTGGGGTCCATCTAATATAAAAATATAAAAAGTATGCTATTTTTGGGAGGTGTCAAGTGAGTCGCCGAGTGAGATTTAAAATGAAATTTGAGGTGGCTGCCGGAGGGAGTATATATATATATGTAAGATTTGTCAAATTTTTGATGTGGAATAATATCTCTAATATGCCTCCTCATGTGGTGTCAAAAATTACAATATGTACTTATCAATTGGGTCGCGAATAGTGATATCGTGGATCGTACGTATAATGTGACAAATATTTTGGAAACTAGGGAGTATATGCATCTAATTGCTAAGCTAAGGGCTTTATGTATTTGGCCCTTTGAAACTTGTACCCCGTATATCTTAATTTGGAAAATAAAATAAAAATAAAGCCGAAAATTTACAGATCATATCAGCAAGGCCCAACAATTCTTCTGCTTGTTGGTCCCACCTACCACACACGTCATCTCCCCGTCAACTCCGCATTCCCCGCAACTAACTTTTTTCTCTCTCTCTCTCTCTTCCTCTCCTATTTATAGCTGATATTTCTCTATCCACCAAATCCACCCGTAGACCCCACCGCGACATCCTGTTGAACCGAATCCTCCAAGTCTCCGGGCTTAGGTTTGGGTCCGGCCGTTAGGGTTGGCCATTCCCGTCAATGTCACTTCCCAATTCCTCCCTCCTCCCACCGCCTCCGCCGACGCTGTTGGTTCAATTGGACCATCCGTCGTTAGCAAAGGCATCAGCACCACCGTTGTCGCTGATCAAACACAAATCATGGTCGCCTGACCTCAGCCGTGAAGCGTTATGGGCTAGACGCAAAGGAAATCACCACCAGCGTCAACATACACGGCGGAATAGCCTCACCGATGAGGATCTCAACGAGCTCAGAGGATGCATTGAGCTAGGGTTCGGTTTCGGATTCGAATCTCCCGAAATTGAACCTCGCCTTTCCGATGCTCTCCCTGCTTTGAACTTCTACCACGCCGTAAATAGACGCTATTACGACTCCGTATTCAAGTCGGCACCACCGTCCCCCTCGTTTTTGTCGTCACCTTCCTCCGAATGCGATTCACCTTGCGGCCCTGACAACATATTCGGTCCAGGTAACTTTTAAAATTCGAACAAATGTAAGAGAATTAAATAACATGCAGAAACTGATGGTGTTAATCGGTGAAAATTGTAGGGGAAAATCCGCAAATGGTGAAGATAAGATTGAGACAATGGGCCCAGGTTGTGGCTTGTTCAGTGCGCCAATGTTCATGCTAAGCTATTATTGTTCACCGGAAATGTTATCGAACCAAATCAACCTGTTTCAATTGCAAAGGAAATCCCCCACCTACACAACCACATTGTTAATAGCCGTTTTCTTTTTGTTATTTATTTATTAATTTGTAGGTTTTATTTTATTGTTCTTTTATTAACTTTTTAATTCTTGTATGTGTAACTGTAAACCGTTAACAGCATATGGGAATTGAAGATGATTTGTGAATAGAGATGATGCGTTAGTTCTGCAATTACATTAGTGGGCAAATACATAGTATTTCAGGTGCAAAGGGAATTAGAAGAAATTGTGAGTAAGAAAAGTAGAGTAGAAAAGAGAATAAATGAGAAGATTAGTAATTTAATTGACGTTATGAATATAAAAACTTGTTATTTTGGATTATATCAAGTGAATTGAGATGTAACAAAATAAAAATTAGTATGAAATGAAGTAGGACGGAGGGAGTATAAAGTTAATGGGTTTTGATGGGTATACTTTATGAGTTGGATCTGTTTCACTTTTCCCCCTTTTTGGGGCATGCATCCTTCTTTCTATATTCTCGGATATAGCCGTTGGCTTCCATTGATATGATATGATAAAAGCTTGTTTGGTGGTGAAGATGAGTGGATTCTACGTTGCTCAACAGATATCACCAAAACAAATGAGTGTAACTTGGGCTATTGTGAATTTGCTAATTCAAACTTACTTTACCCTAATAATTAAAAACACCAGCGATTAAGTGATAAAACAAATCGACAAAAAATTAATATTTTATAATTAAATTAACTCAAAGGTATCAAATTCATATTTTACCCCGACCCCAAACCAAATCTGTTGGAAATGGATAACGGAAAGTTAAGTCTAACTTAACGTTGGTCTAGTTTCTAACGGAAGTTTGTTAAATGTTAACGAAACTAGTTACAAATTGTATTCTACATTTGTTGTAGATTACTAAAATCATTGAATATCTCAAAAACCATTTAGGGTGAATGAGAATTAATGACAAATATCTTTTGTAACTTAACAAAGTTAGTTAAAAGGATCAATTTGATCGTTTGGATCAAATTGGGTTTGAACAGTGTTTTTGGGTGATGAGTTTTTGGCTCAAACTGATCAGAACGAGTGGGGACTCTGAGCACGAGTCGTGAGCACGAATGGACCTTAATGGACTTGGCTCAAAACTGATCAGAACGAGTGGAAAGCATTGGAACGAGTCGTGGTCACGACTCGTGCCAAGGGGCACGAGTCGTGCCCCGGTGTCAAGTTTCAAACAATGGTTGCACCCTTTCATGCGAAAAGCCACAAAACCTTTTGACTCTCTTTAAATACTTCCCCCTCCGAATTTCAATTCACTCATACTGTATTTCTACCCTTCCTACCCTCTAGTAAGATAGATTAACATACCCAAATTATTGCATATTGTTGCATTCAATCCTTCAAAGTCCAAAGTTCAAAACAAAGTGTTGTTCGTTAGAGTAATTGATTTGGAGTGCTCCTATCATTTACTTATAAGTCATTTTATCTTACTAGAAGATTGCCATTTAAACCGTAAGCACCTGTGCGGGGCAATAACTTCTTACGGAGATTGTATTAAATACAAGACTCGACTTGTCTCTTTGTTTTTCAATCTCCGTTACTTTTTCTGTTAAGTTTTTCGTTAAGTTCTTGAGAAGCCTAGCAATTTGTCCAACAATCGTAAGAAGTTATTAACGCTTCTTCAAGATCATCAAGATGGCAAATGAGAAAGATTCCACCAAATCAAGTCAAGGGAATGTGACGCCTCCTTCGCAAGGTGATACTACATTCAACCATGTTGCTCCCGCTCCTACAACTCATCACCTCGGTCATGGTGAGAAACTCACGAAATTCACTGGTGTGGATTTCAAGAGATGGCAACAGAAGATCCTCTTCTACTTGACCACCTTAAGCTTGCACCGCTTCTTAAAGGAAGATCCTCCGGCGGTGAAAAAATGGTGATCCCGATCCCCAAAGGCAAATGGCAAAGGAGGCTTGGGCTCACGGTAATTTTCTTTGTAAGAACTGCATCTTAAATGGACTTGACGATGCACTATGCAATGTGTATAGTACCGTCGAGATAGCCAAGGCATTGTGGGACACCTTGGAAAGAAAGTATAAGATCGAAGATGCCGGGTCAAAGAAATTTGTCGTCGGTAAGTATCTTGACTTTATGATGGTCGATTCCAAATCGGTAACAACTCAAGTAGATGAATTCCAAATCATTCTACATGGGCTAGATGCCGAGGGAATGATCATGAATGATTCATTTAAGGTGGCTTCTATCATTGAAAAATTGCCTCCTTCATGGAAGGATTTCAAGAACTATCTCAAGCATAAACGCAAAGAGATGTCCTTGGAAGACATTGTTGTTCGTCTTCAAATTGAAGAGAACACTAGAATGAATGAGGCCAAAGTTGCTAAGGGCAAGATGGAGGCAAAAGTCAATCTCGCCGAGGCTAGCACAAGTGGCACAAAGAGAAAGCATTCCGAAAATGCCGGGAATGCTAAGAAAGGGAAGAAGAACGGCTCTAAGAAGTTCAAAGGGTCTTGCTATAATTGTGGCAAATCGGGCCACTTGTCAAGGGATTGTCGTCTCCCGAAGAAAGAGGTGAATAATGTTGACCACATGGACCTAGACTTTGCGGCAATGATCTTTGAGGCCAACGTTGCAAATTTGGAGGAGAATCCTAAAGCTAATTGGTGGATAGATACCGGTGCTACCCGCCATATTTGTGGTAACAAGGAAAGTTTCTCCTCCTATGCTCCCATCTCCGGAAGAAAGCTTTACATGGGAAATTCTGCGACCTCCGATGTTCAAGGCATTGGAAACGTGATTTTAAAGATGACTTCCGGAAAAGAAGTAACCTTGTTGGATGTGCTGCATGTCCCAGACATCCGTAAAAATTTGGTGTCCGGCGCTTTGCTTAGTAAGGCCGGTTTTAGACTAGTATTTGAATCCGACAAATTTGTACTAACCAAGAATGGTTTGTTTCTTGGAAAAGGTTACCTCGAGGAGGGCCTTTTTAAAATGAATGTAATGACTGTGATCCGCCAAAGTGCGATGAATAAAAATTGTGTTTCTTACGTTTATTTGTCGGAAAGTTCTAATTTATGGCATGATAGATTAGGACATGTAAACCTCGACACCATTAAGAAATTAGCGAGACAAGATTTAATCCATATGACTAAATCCGACTCGACTAATATGTGCGAAGTTTGTGTTGAGGCAAAAATGACAAAGTCGCCATTTAATGCCATACAAAGAAACACAACTCCTCTCGAGTTAATTCACACCGACATATGTGATTTAAAACTTGTGCAAACTCGAGGAGGTAAAAAGTACTTCATTACATTTATTGATGATTGCACTAAGTATTACTATGTCTATCTCTTAAGAAGTAAGGATGAAGCCTTAGGGGCTTTTGAGACTTATAAGAAAGAAGTTGAGAATCAACTTAACTTGAAAATTAAGAAAATTAGAAGCGATAGAGGTGGAGAATATGAAGCACCATTTGAAGGATTATGTTGGGAATCCGGCATAATTCATCAAACAACTGCTCCATATACCCCTCAATCTAATGGAGTTGCTGAACGCAAAAACCGTACTCTCAAAGAAATGATGAATGCGCTTTTGATAAGTTCGGGCTTACCCGACAACTTGTGGGGGGAAGCAATACTCCCTTCTAATTATGTTCTTAATAAAATACCCAAGAAAGGTATTGATAAAACGCCCTATGAATTATGGCATAATCGTAGGCCATGTTTTAAATACCTTAAAGTGTGGGGGTGTTTGGCCAAGGTTGAAGTACCTTGGCCGAAACAAGTCAAGATTGGTCCAAAGACCATTGAATGTGTCTTTATTGGATATGCCAATAATAGTAGTGCCTATCGTTTCATAGTGCACAAATCGGACATTCCTGATATGCATGTAGGAACTACTATAGAATCAAGGAATGCGGTATTCTTTGAAAACATTTTTCCGGTTAAGGACAGGAAAGATGTAGGTTCTAGTAAGAGAACATATGAGTCTACAACCGGTCCTTCTCAAATAAAAGATGAAGAACCGAGACGTAGCAAAAGGACAAGAGTGGAAAAGTCTTTTGGTCCTGATTTTCTATCTTACATGTTAGAAAATGAACCAGCAACTGTTAAAGAAGCTTTATCCGGTCCGGATAGTTCGTTCTGGAAAGAAGCTATTAACAACGAAATTGAATCCATAATGCTCAACAATACTTGGGAATTGGTTGATCTCCCTCCATGTTGCAAACCATTAGGTTGCAAATGGATCCTTAAAAGGAAGTATAAGGCGGATGGATCAATCGATAAGTACAAAGCTAGGCTAGTTGCCAAAGGCTTTAGACAGAAAGAGGGATATGATTTCTTTGATACATACTCCCCTGTCACAAGGATCACATCTATTCGTGTTCTCATAGCTATTGCAGCAGTGCATAATCTTGAGATACACCAAATGGATGTGAAGACTGCTTTCCTAATGGAGAACTTGATGAAGAAATTTACATGGAACAACCCGAAGGGTTTGTAGTTCCTGGTAAAGAAAGGAAGGTGTGTAAACTCGTAAAGTCCTTGTATGGACTAAAACAAGCACCTAAACAATGGCATGAGAAGTTCAATAGAACCATGTTATCGAATGGATTCAAGATTAATGAATGTGACAAATGTGTCTACATTAAAGGAACATCTGAATCATTCGTTATCGTTTGTCTTTATGTAGACGACATGCTCATAATGGGAAGTTATCATGATTTGATCATGAATACCAAAGGCATGTTAAAGAAGAACTTTGACATGAAAGACATGGGATTAGCTGATGTAATATTAGGGATAAAGATCTCTAGAACATCTGATGGATTAGTTCTTTCACAATCCCATTACCTAGAGAATGTTCTTCGGAAATTCAATGTCTTTGATGACCCTCCGTCTAAGACACCTGTAGACTTGGCTCTACATTTAGCCAAGAACAAAGGGGAACCAGTTTTATTGGCAGTCTGATGTACTTAACGAATTGTACTCGTCCAGACATTGCATATTCAGTAAGCAAACTAAGTAGGTTCACAAGCAATCCTAGTACTGATCATTGGAAAGCACTAATGAGAGTACTAAGATATTTAAAGTATACATTAAACCATGGGATACTTTACAATAAATATCCAGCAGTATTAGAAGGATACTGTGATGCCAATTGGATATCGGACACGAAAGACTCTAAGTCCACAAGTGGATATGTATTCATAATAGGTGAAGGAGCAGTGTCATGGAAATCCTCCAAACAGACATGCATAGCCAGATCCACGATGGAGTCTGAGTTTATCGCATTAGATAAAGCTGGGGAAGAAGCAGAATGGCTTAAGAACTTCCTGGAGGATATTCCTTGTGTAGGTGTTAGTGCCCTAGGCCTATAGAGATAGACCTTTATGTAATGTCATTGTTCATTTATATATGAGATTGTTTCTTTGATTGTTATATATGTTTGCATGTTTTATTATAATAATCGTGTCCCTAGTACTTATGAAGTACTAGTATGAAGTCTAATGGATAATCATGTGATGATTATATGCATGGAGATGCACATTAGATTCATGGGTACTTGTTAGAGAACAAGGTACTGGACTTGACCCATTATGAGATTTATGTCATGGTCAAATGTCATAATTAAATCTCATATAGTCATATCATTGATATCCTTTGACCTGAGATTATCATCGTCTTCCGCTCGATGAATATCATGTTTGATATAGTTTAACGTTGTCTTTAACCGGGTGACAATAAGGGCTATCATTGGCATGGTATGATTCTTGTTGGGAAGAATGATAAGTCAAGATGGAAATTGTCCCTCGTAAAGAGAGATGTTTGCTAGGCCACTCGTAAGTAAGATTGATGTAGTGCATGGCCATGCCCGAATGAATTAATGTGATTAATATCATTCGATTAATCAATTTACTTGGTAACGAGAAAGCATTGAACAATATGAGTTGACGTGGACCATGACTCATGTTCAATATAACATCGTGTGACAATGGGATTGTGATATGTTCTATGTAGGAAAAATCGAACTTGATATTATACTATTTGGGTAGGCATGAAGGCTTGCTAGAGTCCGCTCATGTCTTATGAGGATCGATGTGATCGGACTCATTGCCAACATAGTATGGTCCTATGGGGTCACACGCATCGAACGAATTGTCAAAAATGAAGAATATGGGTTCTCTATGCTCAGGGGACGACTCATCCCCAGTCTGAACTAACTATTCCCCATAAGGGGGACGGATGATTCAGTGGGGGTGTCCTGAGGGACGACTCGTACTCGTGCCCAAAGGGACGACTCGTCCCATGAGCAAAGCCAAGTCGTGCCTTATGAAGGGACGCCAGAATCAGTGGGTTGTGCAAAGGGGACGACTCGTGCCCTGGGGGATGAGTCGTCCCGTCGGGCCTGGACTGATACGTAAATGACCTAATTTTAGGGTTTTCGCAAAGGGCTTTTATTTGTAACGTATAAATACTTGCCCCTGGTTGCCCTAGCTGTCATTAGAACGTTTTGGCTTTAGAGAAACACCAAAAGTGAGAGATTTCAATTGAGAATTGAGAATCAAACACTACCAATTCCATCGTTCTTCATTGATTGAAAGGTGTTTCAATCAAAGGATCTAGCAATCCTCCTAGAAGAGTTCTAGGGTTCGTTCTTCGCGTGGATACACATAGAGGATCTTCGCTCGTCAAGATCTTTAGTTCGTGATTCGCCGTTCGTTCATCAAGGATTAACAAGGTTGTTCAATCTGGAGTTGGGTCAAGTTTATCAAAGGCAAAATCACTCAAGGTTCATATTTCTATTTCATCTTTCTTAATTAATCATCTAGAACGGATTCTAGGGCTTAGGGTTTTTCGAATTATTGCATTATTCCGCTACGCATGGACCCTCGAAACCCAACAGTGGTATCAGAGCCCCGTTCATGATGTTTAGTTAGATAATCATGATAATTGTGTAATGTGATTATATTAATTTTCATGATGTGTATGATCTAGAATATGAAATTGTATGAGTTTTGCTTGTGAAGTAATTGTATAAATTGATATACCATGATTATGAAATTGAAATATATGATTAATCTAGATTATGGGATATCAATTTCATTAATATGATTAATGTGATTAATCTAGGATATTTGTGAAGTGTTACTTAGTATATTGGCTGGACACCAAAACCTTCCCCACAGGCACTTCGATGGAAGTGTGGGATAAACTTGGAGCACGTGGCCGCGTACTAGTAATTACTGATCAAATGTGATTTGTGTTGCATCATTCCATATTCATAATTATGCTCATATAGTTTTCATGAATCAACCTTGGCATGTAATTGATAAGCATGAAAAATTGAACCTTCTTTGTAATTTGAGTTTGTTTTATGCCACCCATGTTTAAACACTTGTGAGTACATGGATAGTTTCATGTAGGCTACGCCACAGCGAGGTACATTGATTCTATTTTTGTATGATCAAGATGAGCAAACGGTGATTGCTATACGTTTAACATGGTTGAACTCAATTAGGCTATCAAAACAGTTTTTGGCCTAAGGCATAAGATGAGATTGAAACATGTGACATATGATGTCTATAATCTCATAATGATCTAAGAGTCATATATAGATATGATTGATAAATGTTATCTACCTTTTTAATTTAATTTTGAGCAGTCGTGCCATAGCCGACTTGAAATTAAATTAAAGTTGGGTCTTAGCCTATTAAATTATATTATACATGTTTGTATAAGAAGGTTATATAATTTAGTGGGAGTATTTGTGAAATACGTTAATTAATCTCTTAAATGAATTGGTACTTATATGTGTTCATATCTTGTTGCATATCTTTGTAGATCAATGGCTGTAAACACTAATCAAAACATGTCACTGCGATCAGTCCTTGAGAAGGACAAGTTAGAGGAGAATGGCAACAACTATGTGGATTGGATCCGCAGTTTGGGAATTGTTCTCAAACAAGAAAGGAAGTTGTACATTCTCGATGGACCCGTTCCACCCGAGCCTGCTGCTAATGCAACTAAAGCGGAAAGGGACCAACATAAGAAGCATGTAGATGATTCTATTGATGTTGGTTGCCTGATGCTTGCGACCATGTGTAAGGCTCTTCAGAAGGACCTTGTACACATGGAAGCCTATGATTTGGGAAATCATTTGAAGGAAATGTTCCAGTTGCAAGCACGTACGGAAAGGTTTGACACTATGAAGGCTCTTCATTCATGCAAGATGATTGAAGGACAACCTGTTGGGCCTCATGTGTTGAAAATGAAGGGTCACCTCGAACACCTTGAGAGGCTTGGATATCCTATCCAGTTAGAGCTGGCTACGGATATGATATTGCATTCACTCCCTGAAAGTTATAATCAGTTTGTTCTGAATTATAACATGAATGGGATGAATAAATCTCTGTCTGAATTGCATGGGATGCTAAAGAATGCGGAGAACAATATTATCAAGAAAACCAATCAAGTGTTGATGGTGAATAAAGGAAAGGGGTTCAAAAACAAGGGTAAAGCAAAAGTTGCTAAACCGGAGGCAAAGGTTGCCGTTGCTGAGAAGCCTAAACCCAAATCCCAAAAGGATGCGGTATGCTACTATTGCAAGGAAACTGGGCATTGGAGGCGTAACTGCAAGCTTTATCAGGAAGGACTGAAGAAGAAGGGCAATGAGATTGCCATGACTTCAGGTATCTATATGATAGATATTTTACTTTCTACCTCTAGTTCTTGGGTATTAGATACCGGATGTGGATCTCACATTTGCCTAAATGTGCAGGGACTAAAGAATAGAAGGTTGCTCAAAGAGGGTGAAGTAGATCTACGGGTTGGAAATGGAGCAAGAGTTTCTGTATTGGCCGTAGGGACTTACGAAGTCACTTTACCTAGCGGATTAATTTTAGTTTTAAATAACTGTTATTATGTTCCGGATTTGAGCAGAAACATTATTTCTATTTCATGTTTAGACAATGAGGGTTACAATTTTCTTATTGCGAATAAGAAATTTTCAATTTATTTAAATGACATGCTTTATTGTGTTGCTCATTCTTTTAATGGCCTTTATGTCTTGGATGTTGAGAATAATGTTGATAATATCTATCATGTTAGTAAGAAATCCAAACCAAATAATGTGAATGACACATATAAATGGCATTGCCGTCTTGGGCACATAAACGAGAAACGCATCTCTAAACTCCATAAAGATGGATATTTAGACTCATATGATTATGAATCATATGATGTTTGCGAGTCTTGTTTATTGGGCAAGATGACTAAAGCACCTTTTACTAAGAGTAGTGAAAGGGCTGGTGATTTGTTGGCTCTCGTACATACTGATGTATGTGAACCAATGAATAGCATTGCTAGGGGAGGATTTCGGTACTTCATAACGTTCACTGATGACTTATCAAGATATGGCTACGTCTATCTGATGAAGTACAAAAGTGAAGCATTTGAGATATTTAGAATATTTCAAAGTGAAGTACAAAATCAACTTGGCAAAACTATTAAAACACTTCGATCCGATCGAGGTGGTGAATATTTGAGCCAAGAATTTGACGATCATCTGAAAAGTTGTGGAATTGTTTCAGAACTTACTTCACCCGGAACACCACAATGGAATGGTGTGTCCGAGAGGAGAAATCGAACTCTATTAGATATGGTTCGATCGATGATGAGTCAAGTTAACCTTCCTATTTCCTTTTGGGGACATGCACTTGAAACATCTGCTTTCACACTTAACAAGGTCCCTACTAAATCGGCTCCTAAAACCCCACATGAGATGTGGCATGGAAGAAAGCCTAGCTTATCATTCATGAAGATTTGGGGATGTGAGGCTTATGTAAAGAAATTGGTTTCTGAACATAAACTTGCACCTAAATCTGATAAATGTATTTTCGTTGGTTATCCTAAGGAAACGAAAGGATATCAATTTTACAACCAATCCGAGAACAAAGTGTTTGTTGCTCGACACGGTGTCTTTCTAGAGAAAGAGTTTCTCTCTAAAGAAACTAGTGGGAGTAAAATTGATCTTGAAGAAATTCAAGAACCTGAAAATGACATAGAGCCAATAGTAGAGACGGAACCAAATTCACAAGCTGTTGTGGAACCGGTTCAAGATACACAAGTTCTTCGCAGATCGGATAGAATACGATCCGAACCTGAGAGATATGGATTTCTCATGACGGAAAGTAACGAGGTAGAAATCATTGAGAATGATGAACCTACTTCCTATCAAGAGGCGATGTCCACTCCTGATTCGGACAAGTGGCTAGGAGCCATGGAATCCGAGATCAAATCCATGTACGATAATCAAGTTTGGAACTTGATTGATCCACCCGAGGGTGTAAAAACCATAGGGTGCAAGTGGGTTTTCAAAAAGAAAACCGACATGGATGGGAAGGTACATACTTATAAGGCTAGGCTAGTTACTAAGGGGTATAGGCAGATTCATGGTGTTGACTATGATGAAACCTTTTCGCCCGTAGCAATGCTTAAGTCTATTAGAATCCTAATTGCCATAGTCGCATATTACGACTATGAGATATGGCAAATGGACGTCAGAACAGCGTTTCTTAACGGAAACCTACTTGAGGATGTATACATGATACAGCCTGAAGGGTTTGTCGATCCAAAGGATTCTAACAAAGTGTGTAAGTTGCAGAGATCCATTTATGGATTGAAGCAAGCTTCCCGAAGCTGGAATCTACGTTTTGATGAATCAGTCAAAGAGTTTGGCTTCATCAAAAATGAAGATGAACCTTGTGTATACAAGAAGGTAAGTGGGAGCATAGTGCTATTTCTGGTGTTGTATGTCGATGACATCTTACTCATTGGAAACAATGTTTCTGCACTTGAGACTGTAAAGTCCTGGTTAGAAAAATGTTTTTCAATGAAAGATATGGGTGAAGCGGATTATATCCTTGGTATCAAGATCTATAGAGATAGATCAAGAAGGATGATTGGTTTGAGTCAGAGTACATATATTGACAAGGTCCTTAGAAGATTCCGCATGGAAAATTCTAAGAGAGGGAACTTGCCAATGGGACACGGCATTACTCTTAGCAAGACTCATTGTCCTAAGACAAATGATGAGCGAAAGAGGATGAGTGATATACCATATGCTTCGGCAATTGGGTCTATCATGTATGCCATGTTATGTACTAGACCCGATGTCTCGTATGCTCTAAGCGCAACGAGTAGATACCAGTCTGATCCTGGTGAAAACCATTGGATAGCTGTCAAGAATATCCTTAAGTACTTGAGAAGGACTAAGGATGTATTCTTGGTATTTGGAGGAATGGAAGATGATCTGGTTGTAAAGGGTTACACAGATGCAAGCTTCCAAACCGACAAAGATGACTATAGATCGCAGTCTGGTTTTGTGTTTATGCTAAATGGAGGTGCTGTTTGTTGGAAGAGTTCCCAGCAAAGCACTGTTGCTGATTCTACAACAGAAGCCGAATACATAGCAGCATCGGATGCGGCTAAGGAGGCGGTTTGGATCAAGAAGTTCATTAGTGACTTAGAAGTCGTTCCGAGTATCACTAATCCGATAGAGCTTTTCTGTGATAATAATGGTGCTATTGCTCAAGCAAAAGAACCAAGGTCACATCAGCGATCCAAACACATTTTGAGACGTTTCCACCTCATTCAAGAAATCTGTGAAAGGGAGGACGTCAAGATATGCAAGGTACCAACGGATGACAACATCTCGGACCCTCTCACCAAGCCTTTACCACAAGCTAAACATGATGGTCATGTTAGATCCATGGGTATAAGATACATGAATGATTGGGCCTAGTGCAAGTGGGAGACTGTAGGTGTTAGTGCCCTAGGCCTATAGAGATAGACCTTTATGTAATGTCATTGTTCATTTATATATGAGATTGTTTCTTTGATTGTTATATATGTTTGCATGTTTTATTATAATAATCGTGTCCCTAGTACTTATGAAGCACTAGTATGAAGTCTAATGGATAATCATGTGATGATTATATGCATGGAGATGCACATTAGATTCATGGGTACTTGTTAGAGAACAAGGTACTGGACTTGACCCATTATGAGATTTATGTCATGGTCAAATGTCATAATTAAATCTCATATAGTCATATCATTGATATCCTTTGACCTGAGATTATCATCGTCTTCCGCTCGATGAATATCATGTTTGATATAGTTTAACGTTGTCTTTAACCGGATGACAATAAGGGCTATCATTGGCATGATATGATTCTTGTTGGGAAGAATGATAAGTCAAGATGGAAATTGTCTCTCGTAAAGAGAGATATTTGCTAGGCCACTCGTAAGTAAGATTGATGTAGTGCATGGCCATGCCCGAATGAATTAATGTGATTAATATCATTCGATTAATCAATTTACTTGGTAACGAGAAAGCATTGAACAATATGAGTTGACGTGGACCATGACTCATGTTCAATATAACATCGTGTGACAATGGGATTGTGATATGTTCTATGTAGGAAAAATCGAACTTGATATTATACTATTTGGGTAGGCATGATGGCTTGCTAGAGTCCGCTCATGTCTTATGAGGATCGATGTGATCGGACTCATTGCCAACATAGTATGGTCCTATGGGGTCACACGCATCGAACGAATTGTCAAAAATGAAGAATATGGGTTCTCTATGCTCAGGGGACGACTCGTCCCCAGTCTGAACTAACTATTCCCCATAAGGGGGACGGATGATTCAGTGGGGGTGTCCTGAGGGACGACTCGTGCTCTAGGGCACGAGTCGTGCCCAAAGGGATGACTCGTCCCATGAGCAAAGCCAAGTCGTGCCTTATGAAGGGACGCCAGAATCAGTGGGTTGTGCAAAGGGGATGACTCGTGCCCTGGGGGACGAGTCATCCCGTCGGGCCTGGACTGATACGTAAATGACCTAATTTTAGGGTTTTCGCAAAGGGCTTTTATTTGTAACGTATAAATACTTGCCCCTGGTTGCCCTAGCCGTCATTAGAACGTTTTGGCTTTAGAGAAACACCAAAAGTGAGAGATTTCAATTGAGAATTGAGAATCAAACACTACCAATTCCATCGTTCTTCATTGATTGAAAGGTGTTTCAATCAAAGGATCTAGCAATCCTCCTAAAAGAGTTCTAGGGTTCGTTCTTCGCGTGGATACACATAGAGGATCTTCGCTCGTCAAGATCTTTAGTTCGTGATTCTCCGTTCGTTCATCAAGGATTAACAAGGTTGTTCAATCTGGAGTTGGGTCAAGTTTATCAAAGGCAAAAGCACTCAAGGTTGGTATTTCTATTTCATCTTTCTTAATTAATCATCCAGAACGGATTCTAGGGCTTGGGGTTTTTCGAATTATTGCATTATTCCGCTGCGCATGGACCCTCGAAACCCAACACCTTGTTGGAGCAAACCTGTGCCTGCTGTACTAATCCATTGTGATAGTCAATCAGCAATTGGAAGGGCACAGAATAGTATGTACAATGGTAAGTCTAGACATATTCGTCGTAGACACAATACTATTAGACAGTTGATCAAGAATGGCGTTATCACTATTAATTATGTGAAATCATGTGATAACCTAGCGGATCCATTTACCAAAGGTATAAATCGAGATCAAGTGTATAAACTGTTAAGGGGAATGGATTTAAAACCCACAACAAAAGAACTTATAGCGGACACTCAACCTTGAGAAATGGAGATCCCAGACCCTTGGTTCAATGAGACAACCAAGTTATAAGTTCTAGTAGAGTTACTTGGAAACAACAACTAGGTTTATTAACCTGGAGATGTTGAATACTCATTCCCAGAACATCCAAGTACAAGCACATGCAGCAGTGGTAAGGATAAGTTGAGAAAACTTTAAATGATTTATATACCTACGGGTGGAGTAGTGCATGATACTTCTTATAGTGAGAATCACCTATATAAGCAAGAGGTAATTAGGCCGCCTCTAAATGAACGCTTATGAATGAGATACGGTCCAGGGCCAAAATGGACAAAACGTGAGAACAACAATTGTTAGAGCTGTTATTATGTGAGTATTATTGTCTTGGTATACATCCGACAGTCACTGGTTCAAAGCGACTCGCTACCAAATGGCTAGTATATCCGATAATATTTCACTAGGGAATATTCAAGGCCACAAGCTATCTATCCCGATGTAATAATAGTTCGTCGGAACTTTGGACGAAATTGCATTCATGCATTAATTGTCATTCATGTGGGGGATTGTTGGAAATGGATAACGGAAGTCTAACTTAACGTTGATCTAGTTTCTAACGAAAGTTCGTTAAATGTTAACGAAACTAGTTACAAATTGTATTCTACATTTGTTGTAGATTACTAAAATCATTGAATATCTCAAAAACCATTTAGGGTGAATGAGAATTAATGACAAATATCTTTTGTAACTTAACAAAGTTGGTTAAAAGGATCAATTTGATCGTTTGGATCAAATTGGGTTTGAACAGTGTTTTTGGGTGATGAGTTTTTGGCTCAAACTGATCAGAACGAGTGGGGACTCTGAGCACGAGTCGTGAGCACGAATGGACCTTAATGGACTTGGCTCAAAACTGATCAGAACGAGTGGAAAGCATTGGAACGAGTCGTGGTCACGACTCGTGCCAAGGGGCACGAGTCGTGCCCTGGTGCTGTTTCAAACAATGGTTGCACCCTTTCATGCGAAAAGCCACAAAACCTTTTGACTCTCTTTAAATACTTCCCCCTCCGAATTTCAATTCACTCATACTGTATTTCTACCCTTCCTACCCTCTAGTAAGATAGATTAACATACCCAAATCATTGCATATTGTTGCATTCAATCCTTCAAAGTCCAAAGTTCAAAACAAAGTGTTGTTCGTTAGAGTAATTGATTTGGAGTGCTCCTATCATTTACTTATAAGTCATTTTATCTTACTAGAAGATTGCCATTTAAACCGTAAGCACCTGTGCGGGGCAATAACTTCTTACGGAGATTGTATTAAATACAAGACTCGACTTGTCTCTTTGTTTTCCAATCTCCGTTACTTTTTCTGTTAAGTTTTTCGTTAAGTTCTTGAGAAGCCTAGCAATTTGTCCAACAAAATCATTCTGCATAAAAAAAACCTAGCTATTTTCAAAAGCCCAAACACTATTTAAAACTCAAATCAAAATTCTCTCTAAAACCAAATTTCCTTTAGTTTCTAATTCTAACGGCAATTACTTGTCGTTACCCATCATGCCGAACTAGTGAGTGCTTATTCTAACTTCCGATAATTACGCTTTTCCTATCTCCTTTTCTATTACTGAACCCATTCAATTGATCAAGCTGAATCAGCTTCAATGGGCCCATATTAGTCGGAATCCTTTGAGCATCAGACACTATAAGCTGATTCTTTTCAGAATTTTGGAAGCATTTAAATTTGATGCAACATTGGAAGGCCCTCCAGCCCCTCCTCCTTTGGCTAAGTAACAAATTACTCTAATACTCAAATATAAATATAAGAGATTTTTTTTTTACAATTTGAAGTGAACAAATTGCTCTTATATGTAGATGTAACAGTAATTCTATTCTTATACCTAAAACATATACTCCCTCCATCCCACCTTAGTGTAGACTGGTGGTCAAATTGATCAAACTTTGACCAATAATTTAGCACAAAATAATTATTCTAACGAAAATCTAAAAATGGTTATTATATCACAATTAAGATTATTTTCGATTTCAAGTTTTAGATTTTCATTAGGATAATTATTTTGGGCTAAAATATTGGTCAAAGTTTGGTCAATTTGACCACCAGTTTACACTAAGGTGGGACGGAGGGAGTATTATTAATTTTAAAGAAAATGTAAAAAAATTGTTTAATAAAATATTAGACTTTTCTTTATTTTTTAAAAAAATGTGAAAATTGTAAAAAATAACTCTTATCTGGGTATAAGAGTAATTTTAGACTTATGTTTTTGGGTATAAGAACAGACGAGCAGGGGTAATGTGTGAGCATAGATTTCTGTGAAATTTTGAATCTCGCGTGGGTATTTATGGGTTTGTTATCTGGCTCGAGGTTCCTAGAGTCCATGACCCTAATGAGTAAGAGATACTAATAATAAATAAGTGTAAACTTGATATTTTGATCCTTAATTTATAGTAATAATTACTCCCTCTGTCCCACTTTAAGAGTCATACTTTCTCTTTTGGTCTATCCCAGACTAAGAGTCTCATTTCATAAATAGCAAATTTTGAACAGTGTTTCGGACATTTATACCCTAATAATGTAAATATATTTATCAAAAAATTATTCATTATGCTCTTATAATGTTAACATATTTTCAAAAAAAATCAATCAAAAAGAAGTTTTATCATAAATGTTTTAACTTTTACATTCTCTCACGCCTCTAATTTTCTACCCACTTGCAATTTTTTATTCATTTTTTTAAAAAAATTAAGAAGTGTGAAATACTATCCTAAGACCCTTGAAATGGGACGGAGGGAGTATATTTAAAAAAAAAAAAATAGTGGATTTGTATTAAGGAGGAGTGCAATCTAGATTGAAAAATGACTTTTAGCATGAGTTAATTGATTTATAAAGTCATAACGGCAAAGTGAAAGCAAGACAATGAACATTTTCACAACTTAGTAGTAGAAAAGATAATCCTTAATTAATAAGCACCTTAATTTTAAATTAATGAATCCATTCCGCTATTATAAAAGGTCATTAAGTAAAAGTTGAATGAGGCAAATTAAGCAGACTAAGTCATGGTCAAATAAATATTCAATTCTCAATTGTAACTCCCAAGTAATTAACATTAATATCTGCTCTTAATTATAATTATGAAAAATCATATTCTCTTCACTCCAAAATAAATACTCCCTCCGTCCCTAAATGTTTATCCCATTTGAGTTGTCAAACATTTTAATTTAGTAATTTTGAAGCTTTAATTTTGGTTATTTTTACAAACGCTTTGAAAATTATTGATAATATACACCGCCGTTATGTAATACTCCGTCCCTAAATGTTACAAGTTTTGAAAATTTAGTGATTTTAAAGCTTTAATTTTGGAAATGAGACTAACGTTTTGGGACAAAGAAAAAGAGGAAATGGGACAAACATTTAGGGACGGAGGGAGTATTTAATAACTCACTATTTTATAACTTGAAAAATGATAAAATAAAGTAAAATGACTCACTAAACTGTTTGAGCTTCTTAATTTGTTATAAAGCAGCAGTTAGTTCATGCAATTTTCGACGCAATTTTCATCAACTATGATCAAATGAGAAATAAATGTATTTAAATTTATATATCTGAGAAATTGAGTATCAATTTTGAAAAATGATAGATGAATTTATCAATTTTAAATTTAAAAATCTGAGAAATTGAGTATAATTTGTGAAAATTGAGAGATAAATTCAGTTTTATACAACAAATAAGAAATGAATATTTCAACTGTTTAAATGTCATATAGCATGACATAATTGTGAAATCACACGACTGTGAAATCAAACTAATTTGCAATCATACAACTGTAAAATCAATTGACAAATGAAAAATGATTTTTTCAATTTTTTAAAAGTGAAAATGAAATTTTTATTTTAAAATTTTGAATCATATCATTTTGTCTATACGATTAATACGATGTTTCAGATTATTTTTTCAATTTCTAGATTTAAAAATATTTCGTTTTAAAATTTAAAGGAAAAATCAATTTATAATAATTGTGAAATTACACATCCGTGAAATCACATAATTAAGAAATTTCAAAAGATAAAGTCAAATAAAATGGACAGTATAAATTTTGGTCGAGATTGAACCCTAGTTAATGCTTTTTGCTTTTTGAAGCAATTTCTGATAATAAAACAATAAATTTGAAATGTAATCACTACAACATTTTGACAAAATTTAGCCAAAACAATCAATTAAAAACATAAACCTTAACTAATTACATTAAAACCATAAAAACATTACCAATAAAACAAAAAGAGATCAGACCAAACCAAAACAAAAACAAGCACACACACACACATAAAGGTAGTACTAAACCTTAAATCCTAAATCAAACCATAATCAGCCCAACAAAGCTCACAAAAACCAAAGCAAAATCAGCGAGCCCAACAGTAAGGCCATGACCGGAGCCAGATGGAGAGGGTGCCGGAGCATAATCGTGATGGTGGCCGGAGGAAGAACCACCACCATGCTTAGCTGACAAGACCTTAACCTCCAGCTTCTGGCCTCTCTCGCAATGTCCTTCAGCACCACTTATGAAAAAGAAAGCACCCGAGTCTTCAAACATGATTTTAGAGTTGCCATCTTTGTATGTCTTTATTGGATTATTTTTGTTGCAGTTATTGTAATCTTTTTCATTCACTTGGAGAATCGAGTCGAAAGATGAATCAACTTTCATAACTGCAATAAAACATGAACGTGATAAGGTTTGGATTGATTCATGCAGTGTATTGTGGAAAACGATGAAATTAAAGGAAAATAATTAAATTTCAAAACTAAGGCAAAGTGGGTGATTTTCTTTTTAGAATAAGAAATTTATAAATCCAATGTATAAGAATAAAAATTAGTCACAAAATTTTCATATAGTAACGAGAACTTGAAATAGCTGCTGCAATAACACCAAATTTGTTACTACATTGATCACAACATCAATTTCAAATACATAAAAAATGAAGTATAATATTTAAATCAAAGATGGAAAATTCATGTAGCAATCCCATAATTGGAATATTTTTCATTACTCAATTTATCAATCGTGAAAATTCACGTTCATGAAAAGAAGAAAATGGACCTAGTAAAAGAGAGGAGCCAAATCCGAAAAATTGAAAGAAAAATAAAATCTAACAAAAATAAGCAAACAACAAAGCTAAAACTATGATTATTATAAATTGTAAAATGGGAATAAAATTTACCAATAGAATCACCAATTTTAAAACGCAATCTTTCAGCCCATTGGTTAAATTCATCTGCAAACTCTGGAATCGTCCACATATTATTTTTTCCTTCAAAAAGGAATTCTCTAGCATCTGCAAATGAAAACAGAAACAAAAAACCAACAGCCAGACAGGGCATAAGAGTCTTCAAGCAAGAAGAAGAAGAAGCCATTTTTGAAAATGGGAAATAAAAAAAGAAACGTTTCTGATTAAGATAAGAGTATTTCTTTTTCTTGTGGGTTTTTGTTAGTAATAGGAGGAGTAAGGGTTTTAGCCGTTATTTATAAAGGTTAGGTTCGGAGTTAAATCCGAATCTGGGGTGGTGGCATGTGAAACTAAGGTGGGATTTGGTTTGGAGAAATTGAAAATTGAAAATGGTGGAGAATAATTTGGGGAGCTATTAATCGTTTAATAAGAGAAATGAAACGTTACACATTTCTAATTTAATGAGAACAATTTTCGAGGCCAGCTAATTGGTGTGAATTCAATTTTCTGAATTAAGAATTAACGAGACATATTTTTTTAAGAAGCATTATTTTATATTCATATTACTATAAAATTTTGTGGAAAATTGGTTTGAATATATGTTAAATTTTTCCTCAAACATTAATTTTGTTGAATAAATTGTCCATAAATACTTACCTCATTTGATAAAAATGAATTAATTTCCTTTGCTAAATTTCATCGTGCACCACTAATGTTTTAGTGGTTATACATCCTCTTTATGATATTCGTCTTAATCATTCATAATTACTGAATCACTAGCGCTAAACGATATGGTACACAAAATTACTGAATCACTAGCGCTAAAAGATATGATACACAAAAGTGATACAGATGATTTCTCCGGCTTCATCATTGTAATTCTTTTTAAGCTTTTGTAATTTGTTGTAGTTCCGTATGTGCTAACCTGGAGTATATTTCATAACATCCATTACGTTTATTAAATCATTCAAAAGAATAAATAAATAAATAAACTTGAACCAAATTGAGTTGTAATACAAAAAAATGCTTCTATCATAGAATCATCTATTTTTAATCTTCAATAAATAGTATTAAATACTCCCTCCGTCCCTAAATGTTTGTCCCATTTAACTTTTCAAACATTTTAATTTAGTGATTTTGAAGCTTTAATTTTGGTTATTTTTACGAACGCTTTGAAAATTATTGATAATATACACCGCCGTTATGTAATACTCCGTCCCTAAATGTTACAAGTTTTGAAAATTTAGTGATTTTGAAGCTTTAATTTTGGAAATGAGACTAACTTTTTGGAATAAAGAAAAAGGAAAAATGGAACAAACATTTAGGGACGGAGGGAGTATTTTTTTATGGGTCTTTCTAAGGATTTGGATATTACAAGTATACAATTGCACAACAATCTCAAATTCAATAGCTCCGGTTAACCTTTTATCAAATAACTGACATTTACTCGAGAAATGACACATAAAATATGTGTACAGAATATCCCTCGAATCGAACCGTTCAAAAGTAGAAGGGAAAATCAAACCCTTTACCATCTGATGATGAAGGAGACACGGACCTATGTCATTTTATTTAAATTTATAAAACTAAAATCAATAACCAACATTTCCAAGCCAAAAAAGCAAGGGCAATTGAGCAAATGCCATCAAAAGCAAGATATAACGGCGCTTGCTAGTTGAACAATTCATCTTCTGAAAACATTTTACCTCAGCAACTAAAATCCTCTTCATGGTCTTTACCAACAAGACTCCCATGCATAAGCATTCCCACAATGTTGCTGCAACAAAAGTGTAGCTACAGAACATCTTCGCGATCACGACAATACAAGCGGCAGGGAAAGTATATCCACCATAAGCGACCATGTCGAGAAGCGGGATATCTCCTCCGCCTCCTAATGAGTGTAGCGTTGACTCGAGAAGAAGGACTTGTAGAAGCCAACAGAGTAGACCATTTGTGAATTGCACTCCTAATGCTTCTGGGCTAAATCTGCAAAATGAATCATCATTTTGAATATAAGAGTCATTTTGAGAAGAATTTAAGAGTAATCCTGAGAAAAGTTTGATATTTAATAGAAAATAAAAAATTGTTATCACTTTTAAACTTAGTTTTGGAAAAGTATAATGAAATATGAAGAAAAAAAATCATTTCTTTAGTTTTTTAAAGAAAAAGTTTCAAAATTCCATTCATTTCCGGACAAAATTGATTCAATAACTGGGACAGAGGAAGCATTAGTCTGAATGATACGTGTTGGAAAAATTCATTATATGTGAAGGAAATTGTGTATTTTCCTTACATGAATCGTTTGTCGTTTGACAAAGATTATTGTGGGTTCATGTTCCATGTTGTGAGAACATGAAAATGAAATATCTAGATGTCAAATTTGGTATTGGATAAGAAAGATATGATAGCTCAAAGTTGATGGGTTGAAAATGTAACTTTTGAAACTTCATCAAAATATTGATGTTCCATAAATTCAAATTATTAAGGGATTAATTGGATATTGATGATGTTCCATAAATCCAAATTATTAAGGGATTAATTAGATATTGATGTTTCATAAATCCAAATTATTAAGGGATTAATTGGATACATACCAAGAGTCTTGGGGTTACAAATTGAAAGGACCTTCATATAAAATCCTAGGATTTTTGGTGGAGCTAAATGAGAGTTACCCACAACAAGAAACTAGAATGTTTTTCATCAATCTTTCCACCCTCCCTCTTGCAATTTGTTATCTTCTTCCTTTGGCCTCCTAGAGAAATATCCATGGTGATTTTGTCCAAGCATAGGGAAATTCGCCGGAAAACTTTAAGTGCAAAGTTGTTCCGGTTCATCCGTTTTATCCTGGGAGACTAACGTCCATTGAAGACCTCGAGCACTCGTAGTGAGGAGGCGAATTAGTCTTAAGGAGAGTGTGTCACACACGACTCGAATTCAAGCAAATTCAAGATGACGATTCAAGGAGGTTACGGCACGGATTCAAGCAAACTCAAGACAATGAATTTACGGTTTTCTCTTTATTATTTTTATGTTGTATATTATATTTCAATTCATTGTAATTCTTTTCTCATTTGTGCTCGATTGTATAGATTTTGTCTAACAATCTTAAGACTAATTCTCCTATTTGAGAAAGAATTACAGATTTGAAAAATTCGGTGGATCAATGACCACAAGAGAAAAGATGTAAAGAGATGGCAAAAAGAGATGGAAAATTGATGGAAAAGAAGCAAATTTTCAGTACAGATTTTCTATGACCATCTGTGAAAAAACTCCATTTCCCGGTTCGTTAACCGTTGGATCGAGCTCAAATTTGGTGGGCATGTTCCTGACTCATTGAAGAATATTCTGGACGGTGGGATCGGAAAGTTATTATGTGAAGATGGAGATAAAAATTCCAGAACAGAACAGTTTTTAAGGCTAAATTAATTACTTGAACTTATAGTGAATTAACGGATGAACATCGAGGATGTTGAAACGATTGTGTAAAATAGTTGTGGTGAAGCCACTTCTAGTGTTTATACAATGGATGATAGATCTCTTATGGTTCATGAAAATCATAGTGAGAAAAAAAAATTGAAAGTTCGTTTGAACTAAATTGAGGAAATGAACGATTAAAGATGTCATCTTTAACGTTCTTATGGTTCACAAGAATCATATTGTGAAATGAATTATTCATTGGAACTATGTTGAGAAAATGAACGGGTAAAGATTTAGTCTTTAACGTTGCATTTTATAAATGAAAAGTTCGTTGAAACTAAGTTGAGAAAATTAACGGGTAAAGAAGTAATCTTTAACGTTAACGAAAAGTTCGTTGAACTAAGTTGAGAAGATGAACGTTGAAAGATGTATTTCTTTAACGTTGCATATTTTCAATAATCTATTGACAAATATGATAGGGCTTCTTGAACGGAGTTGTTAAATCCTATTAGTGTCAATAGTGATAAAAGTCACAAAAATAAAAATGAAGCTTCTTGAAAGAAGTTGTTAAATTCCATTGTTGTGAATATTGAAAAATGTTACAAGAACAAGAACCATAGGGCTTCTTGAAAGAAATTGTTAAAACCTATTGGGAGAATATGTGACTAATGTCATAAAGATAAAAATAATAAGACTTCTTGAAGAAAGTTGTTAAATCTTATTGTTGGTGATGATGACAAATAACATAAAATATTTAGAATGAAAACTTCTAAAAGAAATTGTGTATTTTGTAAATGAGAATATGATTTTTTTCTAATTTAGAGGTGCTCCAAGATGAGACCTTTAAAGTTTTGGAATAATTAACCTTCAATTATAATTTCATTAAGGAATTTAGAGGTTTATAAATATGAGTGGTTATAAGAAATAAATTGTGTTAATTCTCCTATTGAATTAGCAATTTATTCTTGGAGTTAATTCTCTAATTATTTTAGAGAGTTATATTTTTAACAACAAAGTTATAATTGTTAAAAATTAAAGCCAATGGTTGGTTTGTGTAGAGACAAATTTCTAATGGAATGTGGTTGTTCCAAATATATCGGATCACCATAGTGAAAAGTTAGAAAATTTTGTTGGCCTCGACTTTAAGTGATGGCAACAAAAGATGTTCTACTTGACCACCTTGAACTTAGAGAGATTTCTTTTGGAAGATCCTACAAAGTTGGGTGAAAATGTGATGGATGTTCAAGCCGTGAGTGCGGTTGAAGCATGTGAATTTTCTTTATCGAAACTATATACTTAATGAATTGTCGGATTCATTATAAATCATATATAGTACCAAGAAAATGGCAAAATATTTGTGGGAGTCGTTGAACTATAAATATAAAATCGAGAATACGGGTACATTGAAAATCAACGTAATTCCGCTTTCTTGATTTTAAATAGTGGACTCCATAAATGAAATTAAAAATCATATGGAAGAAGTGGAAATAGTTTTCCATGAAAAACCATGAAAAGTTAAATGAAAGAATTGAAAATGGTCTTTCATGAAAACCATACCGAATGAATGGTGTTGAGTGAAATTATCAAGTGATGACAATAATTGAGAAATTGTTTTCCACTTGAAAATATTTTAAAATCACCTCAAACATAATGAATGGAAATGAATGTTGAGGTGTGTGCTATTCGTCTTTGTGTTGGAAAAGAGAATAGAACTTTGGAGAAAAAGTTGTCTAACATTTCTTTTGGCGAAAGCAAATGTGATGAAGCATGCCTAAATGCTTAATACAAAGACAAAGTGGGTCAAACTTGTTTGAATTGTCAAAATCATTTGAAAAGTCAAACGTGTTTAAAAAGTCAAACTTGTTTGAAAAAGTCAAGCATATACATTGTGTCTTGAGTGGCAATGTCATCAAGAATGAAATTCATGATGTTTGAATAAATGAAATGAAAGGGTATTCAAGTGATTAATAATGAGAATGAATCTCTTTTTATAGTCAAACAAGACTTATCAAATATATGCTTGAAGGTATAATCAAGTCATATTGATGCTTGAGGTGTGAATGTTATTCACTAGATGATGGTAAAATGTAAGTTTTTACCTTTACTATTGCTTGCTAAAAAGCAAAATGTTGAATCTTATCTCTTTAAAGAAAAAGTTGAAAATCAACTTAATAAAGAGGTAGTGATAAAACACAACTAAATGTAGTTTGTGTATATGTTACACTAAATACTATGGATTGCATATGGTTGGGTATGCTTACAATAGTTGTGATTATAGAATTTGTGTTTATGAATTCAAGATTCAATAATGGAATCATGAAGCACTTTTTTCTTTAAGAATATGTTTTTGTATAAATTAAAAGATGAGGCAAACTCATTTAAACGGATTCATGATTCAATAGAAGAAGAAGAAACTTATCATAAGGAATGATAAAGAAGAGGCATGACCTCAACATAGCAAATGGGGTAGGATAAGAAAATTCTATGGCCCGAATTTTCCAACCTCCATGATAGAAGCCAAAATCTAGAGAGAAACGCGTTTCTCCATAAGTTATGGAGAAACGGGTCCCGACTTGTCGCGCGACAATGAATTGGATATCCAGAACCTTATGAAAGTGATATCCAGAAACCTTCAAATGAATATCCAGAAACCTTCAAAATATTTCTGGATATTCATTTGATGGTTTCTGGATATACATTTGAAGGTTTCTGGATATCCAGAAACCTTCAATAGCAATTTCTGGATATGCCCTAACACATTTCTGGATATGCACCTACAGCTTTATGGATATGCACCTAACAGTTTCTGGATATACATTTCACATACTTTCTGGATATGCACCTAACAGTTTCTGGATATCAAACCCAAAGCTTCTGGATATCCAGAAGCTTTTGGTCTTGGCCTTGGGTTTTTTTTTCTGGATATCAAATGCAAAGCTTCTGGCTATTAAAAACATGTTTCTCCATAGTTATGGAGAAACGCGTTTCTCAGCAGACCTACTCATGATAGAAAGTGAATCACAAAGTTATAAAGACATTGAGCTCTTTGAAAGGATCTTTGTGGAAATAGGCCATTAAAAGTAAGATTGATTCCATCTTAGAAAATCACACTTGAAAACTAGTGACACTAGTACAGATTTAATCTTAGGAAACGCACCTTAGATAGCGCTTTTAAAAAGCGTTATCTAAGGTATAAGCTTACATAGCGCATCCACATTTTTAAATTTAATAATCAAAGCAAAAAAATCAAAAAATAAAAAATAACTTAGATAGCGCATATTTAAAAAATGCTATCTTAATGGAAGCTTAGGTAGCGCTCAATTGAAGCGCTACGTTACTATACGCTTCATAAGGTCATTTATTTAGGCATATCTAAGCATCAAAAAAACACGTACTCTTTCATCCCTCTCTCTCTCTCTCTCTCTAAACGCATTTATCTCCTCCATCTCTCTCTCTAGCAACTGGACTCCATCGCAATCTCCATCATCAATCAAGGTCGCGAGAGGCGCAGCCAGACTATTATCCATCGCTCTTTTGCCTTCATCGCTCGTCGATTTAATGGGGTCAATGGTTTTGAGCGAGTACAGACTACCCATCTCTCTTTTGCCTTCGTCGTTCTTACTTCGTCGTCCCTATCTCCATCGTGGATCTGGTGGTGCAACAACAAGCGTGGTTAAATCTGGAGTAGAAGCCGATTAATTTACTTTCTGCCATTAACGAGGTTAGTAATCGCATCTACCCGTCCCTAATTTTAGGGTTTAGTTTCAATTTCAAATTTAGGGTTTTAATTTAGGGTGAATCTGGAGTGGAAGCCAATTATGTTCTGTTGCTGACTTGCTGTTGATGAAATCCTCTATTTCATGTTCGCGTGCAAGGGGGGGCGAGGAGAGGGCAATTGAGTTTATTTGGAATGGATGTTTTTCTTGAATTTTAGTTTGTTCAAGTTAAGATAGGTATGTTTTTATTAGCGTTTTTGAAGTGTTTTGAATTGAATTCCTTCATTCGCTTTACGTTGTTGGGTCGTTATGAAAAATGCAAATTATAAGTGTGTTGTGGATCATTCTTCATTGGATTGTCTAGCATTTTGGTGTTTTGTTCTAGAATTAATCCTCACAACTATGGAAGAAATCCATAGATTATATCAACTTCTGACTTCTATGTTCCACAATTTGTTGAGGCTGTTGATAGATTGCGACTAATTTTTTTTTGTGCCTGTATGAAAAGCTATGTCGAACGCTTGCTCGACTGTATAAGCAATGGTAAACTTGCAGAGGATAGAAGAAATGATATGGCTGAACTTCAAGCTGTTGTTGCAGAAAGTCAGGCTGCACAGCTAGCTTTTGGGGCAATGGGTGAGTAACTCATTTTCACGGTACAATGTGTAAATCTTGATTTCAATGCATAACAAATACAATTAACTTCTATTGCAGGCTTTCCGGTGCTTCTGAGCGTGTTAAGAGAAGAACGTGATGATGTTGAAATGGTATTCCTACCAACAATCTTATCAATTTATAGCTCATTTTATTGTACTCTTATCCTATTTTGTTGCATTGACAATCAGAGGATGATTTCTATATACATTATTACACACTTCAAATTTTGACAGCCCTTTTAATGAAATCTCCCAATAGGTATTTATCTTTGGGTGCTTTCTTCGTTTTGTAATTGCAGTTTTAATTTTAGAGCTTAGGAGGTGTTTTTTTTTTGGCTAAGTTACTCTTCAGATTAAAGGACATGGAACCTGAATGTGTATTTCATTTGGGGGATGGTGGGACTTGGAAAGGACATGTATTGTGCTACTTGTCATATTATACCAAATTATTATTTTATATTGTTTTTAACATGGTTTATTCATGATGCAGGTTAAAACATGTGGGTTTCCACACTCACAAAACAGGAAACTGTATCCTTTCGCAGGCATTTAACTGATCTGGCAGTTGTCTTCAGCAAGACTTTAATAATAGCCACTAAATCATTGCATAGGCTTCTCTGTTTCAATTTTCAATATTATTTCTTGTGGGAAAATGTTTTTTATCAGAGTTTCTTTGACCATTTGAATAGCTGAGGCTTGCCGAGCTAGAAACAAGGGCTGTCAATGAAATGTTTGTTGTATTCTCCGATGTTTGGCTTGATGACGAGGAGGTATTGTTCCTCTTTGTGATTGTTTTCTCTCAATCATTTGTTTAATATTCTTTTCTCTCAATCATTTGTTTAATATTCCTTTGTATTTTGTGCATAAAGATGTTCCTATTTTCTTCTTTTGTTTGTCCCAAAAAAGGTCTCATTTCTAAATTTGAGTGGTTAAAAGAAGTGAACTTCCCAATCTATACCCAGAGCATCAGAGATTAAATAAGATGTATGGCAAAGAATAAAACTTTTGAAATACCGTTTTCTTATTTACTGTTTAGGATATACTACGTATAATATTTTTGACAGAATAATGATTGCTTCTTCCCACAAAGGAAATCTACACTTTCTTATTTACTGTTTATGATATACTACTTTCGACAGAATAATGATTGCTTCTTCCCACAAAGGAAATCTACACCTTTAGTAAGGGAATGAGGGCAAGCTAAAACATAGTATGTTCCAAAAAATGGCAAGAAATTACAAGGCACATTAGTGCTATAAAAGTATAAATAGCAAGTCAAAAAGAAACATTCCCAAAATGGGTATCACATTCTCAAATTGCAAAGATGAATACCACAAAATGCACTGCAAAAATGAGCAGGAATGTAATTTGAAAGTAGATCAAAATAAACTAGAATGATTAAAATGGAATCTAGCAGATAAAGATAGAAACCCGTGGAGGATAAAATTAATGGATCAATTGAAGGGGAAGCATAATTTGGTAGGTCAATACAGATATTTAACAAAAGCGGGCAGGCAGACCATATAACTATCTGTGTTATCCAAACCAGATACATCAGACTCTGTTTAAGTACTAGTACTGAATGGCAGTCCCAAAGCATAATGATAAATAGCAAGGAGATTATGAGAAAAATCTTCTCAAGGTTCTTATCCTGAATTTTACTCTTAGCAACACGCAAACAAGATAGTTTCAAAGTAGATAGCATAATGGCCAGAGAACATAATGCTAATCAATTGACGGAGGAAATAACTAAAAGGGCATGCCATCATCCCAAACCAAGTAGCTAAACATTGTTCTCTATTTTATATCTCCATTTATTTATGATTTTTTTTAATTTCTGCAGACCTTGCATCAGATGTTTATTGTTAACGCTGGTAATGGATTCAAATATTTATGGAGCACTGCAAACGGATTTCTTGATCCAAGGACAATTGCAAAGATACTTGTAAGAGGATTGCTACTTTTCGTTTCATATGGTACTAGGGATTTTCAAAATTATTCATGATTGTGAGCTGTGTATATGTTCCATTGTATAGTTGTACAACTATTTACTGGTTATAATGCTTCGTAGATTGCTGCTAAGTTTCTGAAAGCAAATATGATAACTGTAGATCTTGTTGGGGATGAGAAAATGAAGGCCGGTGAAAGTATCAGGCATATTGTTATGCCTTGTTCTAGCTCAGCAAGATCCCAAGTCATTCCTGATATTATTCGTAATTATAGCAGGTTTGTTGTTTCTACGATTTTGCTATTTAATTTGTCAATATCAAAGTTTTATGAAATAATTGACCGTAATTTATCTTATTTATGGTTCTGTTCAGTGGAGGACGCACCATTATTTTCACTGAGAAAAAGGATTATGCTTCCGAACTTGCTGGTATATTGCCCGGAGCACGTGCTTTACATGGGGACATACAACAGTCTCAACGCGAGGTACATCTTTCAGGACAAGATCATCTTTATCTTATTCGTTTTTTTCTTTCCTTACTACTAAACATTGTTCCTTGAGTGAAGTTTCCTTATTCAATTAATATTTAATATACTTGGGTCTGAGTGGAACTACACTGGGAAAGACTAAGCGTTTACAGAGTATATTTTATTGAAAGTTGATTATCCATATTTTCTTCATCTCTCTCTCTCTCTCTCTCTCTCTCTCTCTCTCTGAA